>JAPYYQ010001650.1:0-29755 GCA_030522585.1 Anagyrus pseudococci
TATATATATGCTTGTGGCGTGCACACGTATCGTCGCGCGTTTTAAGGAACGTCGTCATCTTTTTTTTTGGTATATTCTGTAAAAATTAACAATAACGCTCTTCTCTTTTTTTATCGATAAATTTTTGTGTATCTATATAGAGTTTTCCTTTTTTCCTCTCATCTTTTTTTATTTCTATCAATAAAACAACGTGCGACTTTTATTATTGATTGTACTCACAATTACTGGATTGTATTGAAAATCGTTTTGTTTACGGCTAACGGACAACTTTTTTTTTCTCAACTTTAGGTCGTTTAATTAGCGGCATATAGCTTTATTATACATTTACATTTACAACTCTATTAGACTCTTGTCACTTTTTTTTTATTCTTTGTTTATGAAAATATTTGTCACTTTTCGTTTAATTATTGTTCACGAAATATATGTGTCCCAGTCGTAATGATCGAATCAAAGTTTAATAATAATTGAATTTCATCTTTATCTCGGCTAAACGTTCTTGAGCTCAAGTGCAATATAAACTTTTCGTTAATTACAAAAATACGTTTCCAGTGTGTGTGTATATATATAGGTGCGTGTTGTGTGTGTATGGGCCATATCTTAAAATATCTTCCTTTCTAATATCAGTTTTCGCAATTAGCGAGACTCGAAATTTCATCAGTTTTCATTTCACGTTTAATTACAAAAGTCGATAGGAAACTCAGGCGAGATACACACTAGTCGTGCGTAGAAAATAAAAGAGAGAAGACACTAAAGCAAAAGTTATATAAAAAAAGAAGTAAAATAGAAAAAACGTACATTGTAAGATCGTCTTCAACGAAGTATGTATATATAGTAGGAAACGAGGTTTCTAGGGTTCTCCGGTAGCATTGATAGCGCGTTAGAATTCGCGGCTGACTGTGCGGCCTGTCCGACTACGCTCTATACGCACGGTTCGGCGAACGAGAAAGGCCGAGAGTTCGATAAATGGGCGCGTCGGCTTTCGATGGGACTCTCGAGTTTCTCGAGAGAGAAAGAGAGAGAGAGAGAGAACTGCGCCGCCGCCACCGTTGACGTCGTCCGAGGCTTAACGCGCGGCTATTGTAATTCGTGTCCGACGGCCACCTTTGCGGAAATCCGCGTGTGTACGTCGCGAAACGGATGCTCTGCTGACGAAAGTTCATGCAGGCAAAGAGAGGGGAATAATGGAACTGGAACTTTTGAGGACAATTTTTTGTTGCTGTTTTGCTTTTCGGTGGGCTTATGGAAAATAGTTTTTTATGTTAAGCTTTGAATCTTTTGTATTGAAATTTTCGGAGGTAAACTCGAAAGGCTTAGCCGAAACGAAAATTTATGTCTTGGCTTGATTTTTTTACTCAAATTTATATACGTAAAGATTGTAGGAGAGAAGTCTCTGATAAGTATTTCAAGTGGGATTTGCCGTTGGAGTTTACTTTGCATTATATGAACGTGACTGAAAATTTTTGAAAAATCGAATATATTACAGGTTGAATGTCGTAACAACAAATGTATTGTTGAAACGAGTTTGTCCAATAAGAAATAGTCCAACTCCACTAAAGCCCATACCTGACCGATTTCCCCTTATCTTAAATTCGTCCAACGCAACCCCCTCGACTTTGCCCCCTATTACTTTCAGTCGAGAGCATCCGCTCGCGCTTATATCATAAAAAGATAAAGACACACGCAAAGAGTGACTTCCCGCTCGTCGTTCCGGCCCGGCTTTAGATCCAGACGGGCCGCTGTTCCGGCAGTGTAGCGGCCTCCACCTCCTCCTCGAGCTCCTCGTGCGGCAGCATTGGCTAGGAGGTCGAGGCGAGTAATGGCCTGAGCTGGCTGGCCGCTTGTTCCC
The DNA here is from genome assembly GCA_030522585.1 of Anagyrus pseudococci. NCBI lineage: Eukaryota > Metazoa > Arthropoda > Insecta > Hymenoptera > Encyrtidae > Anagyrus > Anagyrus pseudococci. Next base: position 1,847 of record JAPYYQ010001650.1, read on the forward strand.
GGTCAGCCGCGGCAGCCTCGGTTTCTCTAACTATGCGCGACTTCCGTCTCGAGTGTCGCGTCGTCCGCGTCCTCTCCAACTCCGTACACGTGTCTTCGTCATCCTCCTCCTCCTCTTCGTCGTTCTCTGCAAGCAGCGTCGAATAAAATCCAACAAGCTCGTTGCCAACGAAATTATTCGAGTATACAACGTACCGGTGGTCTCGCCTATAGGGTGCATGGTCAGGCCGGCCTCGTCCGAGCCCCTCGAGTTCTCCTCGGCGCCGCTGCTCCAGCTGTTGGAGCTGTCGCTGCGGGCGGCGGGCACCGGCCGCCTCGGCTCCTGATGGCCAACATCCGGAGGCCCGGTCGGCTGCTCCTCCTCCTCCCCCTCGTCCCGCTGCTCCCCCGTAGCTCCCCGGCGCTCCGGCTCCTGCAACAGGTGGCCAGAGTCCCAGCCTGCATTAGCTCGCGCGGGCTTGCCAGTCAGGCCGTCTCGGCTTTTCCCTCGAGGCTTCGGCTTTTCCAGGCGTGAATACGCCGGCTGTGTAAGGCTGAACGAAATCTCGATATGCGATCCTGCACCGGACGAAAGGAGAGCTTCTCAACTCTGTATTGGCATTTTGCAACGATTTTGCAAGCTCGGGCTTTTACGTACATATAGGCGGGGCTTGATAAGTGTGAGCTGGTGCTGCGCGAAGCTGCTTTTACTTTTACTTTTTTTTGTGTGGAAAATTCGTGAGATTTTAAGATTTTAGCCGTGGTGGTTGACTAATGTGCAGGTCTATTAAGGATAACGTGTGTCGTGTGCAGTATGTGAACGTTTAGATATACAAGTTTGGTGACAGACGTAAAGTTCGTTTTCGTTATTTTTTTTTCTACGCTATGTTTGAACTTTTATTTTATACACACAAAAGCAATTTCCAATCTTAACAGATCGCTTAACTTATTCGCGTCACAATCGAAAGCTCATAAGTGCGTTTTCGTGTGGGCAAACATCAACAAACGTTTAAGTTTGGCAAACAAACACTCGGTGGCCCCGCAAACACGACGCGTGAATAAACGTATATGGTAAAAATAGGTGTTGCGTGTCGATTTATTTGTTTAACGATAATCTAAAAATAACAAAAAAGATTTTTTTAAAAAATCGTCAATCTTTATAAAAGCGTTTTGTCAATAGATTTTAACCGCAATTTAATCCAACTCTAATAAATGTCGCCGTCGTCATTGATTTCTTATTAAAGCTCGTCATGAATTATCGAAAAACCAATAATTCCAAATCGAGACCAAAAATTTATTTCCCCTCGCTGAGCAATAGGAAGAAAGCCTCTGCAGGCCACCTTATTACAATAGCTTCGCTCCTCTCGTGACCCGAATAACCGAGAAAACCAGGTCAGCCTTATGATCGCGTGCAGCGCGCGTCTACGCACATGCAGGGCCCATTAGCCATTAGCCTGAGAGGGAGTGCGAGAAGAGAGAGAGAGAGACAGTGCGATCTATCGCCAAGCCGCAATAGTTAAAGCCGACAGAATAGACAGTATTACAACAGCGATGGCATATGTATAGTCCCAAGCACTGTTTAAACAGCATATATATATACACAAACAAACAACTCACGGGAGCGCTTGTCTTGGCGCTATTGGCACTGCTCGTAGTGGCGGTGTTGTCGGTGTTCGTGTCGCTGCTCTCGCTGGCGCTTGGCCGGGCCAGTCCAGCCGAGAGGGCCGCGAGGGCCGAGAACACGGGGGCGCCCTCCTCGAGGGTCTTGACGCGGGTGAAGCGCCTGCCGCCGGGACAGGGCCAGGGCTCGGTCGAGCCGGTCTTGTTGACGGCCCGCGAGCCCGGCTTCGTTGCCTGCACCCCCGTCGTCCAGACGCTCGCGTCGCTGCTGCCGGTGCTGCTGTCGCTCTCGGTGCTCCGATGACGCCATCTGCGCTCTGTCGAACCCCAAATTTGAAATGACCCAATCGACGATGACTTTAAGTGAGCTTCTTAGCTGCATGTCCCCTCCCCTTGACACCCTTGAATTGACGGTTTTGCTGGCGACTGCCTTTTGTTCGAGTGAGAGAGAGAGAGAAAGCTGCTACTCGCGGTTCGTCGCGACTTTACGGACGTGATTATCCAGGGGATTTGGGTTTTCGCGACGGATGAGGGACTTTAATGGCTCTCTTTACCCTTTCCTTCAGAGCGAGCTTTTACGCGATAAATGACGACCTACTTACGCGCGTCTACTGTACCCTCTCCATACTCCGCTACATCTTTAATAGATACATCGAGTTTTTGTAAAGGTCGCGTCTATTTTTTTTAAAAAATTCAATCTCAAAATTTAAGTCGCGGGATTCTATAAAGGCCAAGGATAGATTGAAATTTCGACGAGTCGGTGTATAAGAGGCTTATCATTCGGCGAATTTAGCTCGATAATAGTCAAACGAAACGGCGAATCCGAAAAGTATATGTACCCAGAGTAGAAGCATACCCGGCCCTCTCGTATCCCTATAAATCCCTCTGTGCTTTATCGAGCGTAAAACTTTGAAAGTCAGCGCTACTCAGCGATTATACTCCCGAAAAATAAGCTTCGCTCGCCGTGTGCATGTACGCTCTCGATTTTGCTCGTATACTCACTCTCGCAGGGTGGCAGGGAGATCGGAGTGGCGTAATGCCGCCTGAGCAGGGGACTACCACCGTCTTGGCTCTCTTCGCTGTAAGCCCGTGTGATGAGAATGCGGGGGCTGCGCTTCGGCGAGGCTATCGTGCCGTTGGCTGCGTTAGGACTTGCCACTTCGCTGTTGAAGTCGCTACGGTAGTGCGTTGCCATCAGGCTCACCGCGCTCGCGCTCGATCTCACCAACCGACCAGTCTCGCCTGGAAATGATTAAACGTTTTGTCTTATTGATATTGGAAGCTTTGATTTTTTATTTGCGGAGCCACAGTTTAGTGGATTCAGTCGGATTGTTAGTTTTGGGTATTGGACTGAGAGGGAGTGTATTACGTCGTATGGTTTTTTCGAAACTCCAAAGTCAGCTCGCGCGAGGATTTGGCAATATAGACCCGGGATTTTCGTTGATTGACAAGTATTAGCGACACGCGCGCTTGGTGAGGAAAAAAATTTTGAGCTTTCGCTTTTATCGGCCTATACGCGCCCCTTATTTTTGCTGCTCGATGCAAAAAAAAGAGTAGGCTCGACGTAAAATCCAACGGACTATTTCGAAAGTACATTTTTCAATTTGTGATATATGTCGAGGGGGAAATGTTTCAGCCTACGCGTTTTCGAAATATTCGATTCGCGAAACTTGACAAAAAAGCTGCGGAATGAAAAAACTTTTTTTTTCGTAAGGTATTAAATATCCCGATGAAATTTTCATAATCGATGCACACTATTATTTCCGCGCGAAAATTTAAAATCACGTTTTATCGGCGCGTCAAAAATAGCGATCATACTGAAACATTGAAAAGCCCGGTTATTTCGAGCCGCCTGGCCGACCCCTGCCACCTACAAACCCAAATTAAAACGGCATTAATCAAATTCTGACCAGTCAAAGTATCGCGCATTTGCCGCGTCGTCGAACAAGTGCAATTTTTCGCCAACCACACGTCGGCTATTCGCGTCCGCCCCGGCAATGGAGTATGTGTACACGTAAGGCCAGAAATTAGGGCTTGTCGTGCGTTATGAATTTCGTTGCACGAGCTGCGGTTGCAATTGAAATTTCAAATTTCCGCGCTTCGACCAAGCACCGTGTCTGCGTGTCTCTCTTTTTTTTTATTTACAACTGATGAACATCTATCGATCTGGGGATGAGCTCTCGTGTGGGATTTCAAGCCACATTAAGCTGCTAAATGTCCAGTTGAAAAGTTCAGCATGTCCGTTTATCGACTGCCGTGTACGCTTTGACCGCGAGAATTCGTTGGGAAGTTAGTCTCGTATAAAAATGTACGTTGGTTATTGGTTGGGGTTTTGATATGTGTATACTCTTGGATATGATGATTTATCGAAATAAACATTTGCGTTTAAGGACGACCGAGGTTGGCAATGGGCCCAAGTTTATGTAATTAGTATATTACTGCCTAAGAGCTTTACGTGGATGTATTATATAAACGGTAGGCAATTTAGTTAACTGCTTCGTTCTCTTCCAGATACTTGAAAATATTTTGAGCTTAAATAAGAATTTATGAACTTTTGAAAATTTCAAAATAGTAAAACCGAAATTGAATAACAAAAGAAAAATAATAAGAAGATTAAACTTATCAACAAGAACAAAAAAAAGTTTATCCGAAATTACTTGTTTCGCAAAGAAAAATAAAGCGGAAACAAAAATATCGATAGGTTGTGCCTTGCGAGGGAAAAACTTTTCTCGGAAGGCATAAGTGAGATATGATTGTAGAGCTTATTTGCCGACTCGGCTTTCGCGAGAAGTACGTTGTAAGAAAGTTTTATTTTTGTAATAAATACGATCAATTTTTTCGAGTAAATACAATTAACAAGTTTTACTTAAACTTTTTTTACTCGTCAATCAGTTTACTGTTTTTACAAGTAAGTGTTGGGTTGAACTGTATTTGTCTTTAATCGCGAAGTTTCGATTTATTTAAGGATTTTATTGAAATTTACATTTTCTGGAATATCGGAAATTTAAAAAAAAATTGTTGCAACTATGGTCTTCTTCTTATAAAATTTTATAAACTGCTGTCTTCGTGTTCCTCCAGGCACAATGAACAAGTCAATCGAAATGAAAAACACTGAATGGGGGAAATGGATACGTAATCACACAAGGACATCGAATAATGATAAATAAACTCACTTATTGAACGTTCGCATGGCCAGCAATACAATAACGTAAAGTCCGTGCTTAATACGAAACAAAAATTCATACGAAACTGAAAAAAAGGAAGAAAACAAAAGAACAGTTTTTCTCTAATAAATGTGTACTTCGTCGATTTGCAAGCACTTCGTTGACTAGCGCACGACGACCAAGCAACAACACAGAATAAAATAAAAAACAGAAAAATATAGAAAAAAGGAAACATCAATGCTAAAACTGTACTTTCGCAATCGTATAAGAAACACATTAATCAGCCCGACTGGAGAGCGAGCACATGGGTGCGCGTCAGCGGGCTTGCAACGTTACACAAAGCCAGGCTATATATGCGGGTAGACGCTGTGTGGCGAAGTCGGTACAGACGGGGGACGGGGGGGGGGGGGGAAAGCGCGGATTTCGGGGCCGAGGGACAAAGGAAGCTGGACCGGTCGTTTATCATGGCGCGCGTGCGGCAGGCCAGATTGCGCCGTAATTGGAGGCATCCCCTACCCCGACTGCCCTCCTCCCCCTTCACCTGGGAGTTCGGCCTATCGGCGATCGATATACGCAGCCGATCGGACCGCAGGAATCGGGAGGAGCCCCCCACTGGGAGAGAGAGAGCGGAGGTTCGGATTATTGATACCGCGCGGCCAATTAACCGCGACACAATGTCGGTGTGCTGCTGGCCGGCCCTCCCTAAGTGCTGGTCGTCAGCGAGAGAGAGAGAGAGCATTGAGGCTCGACTGGCCGCGCGTCCTGGGATTGCTCCGGTTAACGGGATCACCCCGAATTTGGCTGAGGGGGAGGGGATGGAAAATACTCGGGTCTCTCGGAGAAGACGCTAATGACGCGCGGAAGGTGTATTCTTAGTCGACCGCGCGAGCTTGCTTTGGTATGTAGCCTTTGTAGTCTGGTTAGATTTTGAGGTATATTGCCGTGTGTTCTTGTTGGAGGCTTCGTTAACTGGCCACTGTGTACGCGGGAGTTGTAGGTTTCGGATTGAAGGTGTACGTTTCGATTTTCACCCGAGGACGCTTGTTTTACAGAGATCGTAATTCGTGCAAGGCCTGCGCGGACAATTAACGCTCGTGCAAATTACTTGATTATATTTAAATTAATTAACCGTGTGCGAATTATGCTCATTTCGTAATTGCGTATGGTAAATTAGAGTTGGGTAAAATCGTTTAGGCCAAAACGCGACAAAGCGATATATCGGTATATCGAATGTAATTAAAAGTATAATTATTTACTTTTTTTTGGTTTAATATACTTTTTTCACGTGTCGATTTTTTGTTTCATCCCGAGAAACCGTTTATTCACGTTCTATCTAAATTAAGCGGCACTGTAACGAGGCAATAATTATTAAAGCATTTACTCATGCATCAATCATCTCCCATGAATTTTGCCGAGATAAGACGACCCGGAAGAGTAGCTTGATTATTCAGTTGATACTTTTGCCAACCTAAAACAAATGTTATACAGATACACACACAACAGAAATATGCCGGATACAGCAACTAGAGATGTAAGGTTATTAGCGCGGCTCTTTCTTGAGTAATATAGTACGTATAGAGAGTAAACGTGATAAATGCGTTGATGGGGGCGCGTCAATTACCATTAAAGTTTTAAGCCATTGAGAATCATGTTAATACGAGAAAGCATATAACATTGCGGATAAATGCTTATTTAGTCCCACGAATTTATGGCTTCCAGCGGAATACGAATTGGCTAAATAATCAATCACGTTTACAAAAATAACGTTCGACTTCTTTTCCCCCAGACCAAAACGTTATCAAATAACTAATAGTTGCATCGTAAAGATGAATTTCAAAGATCATCCCTCCCGTGCCGGACATCTCGATAGGCAGAAAAAGCGCGCGTGCTTCCCGCATGATTATATCGACCTGCCCATCAACGGTTTCCGTTTTACGATCCAAAGAGATCTTATACAGCAAGCGCAGAGAGACCCTTACCAAACGCAAAGCATCATCATTATACGCGATACGATAAAGATAACAGATTAGAAAAATAAAAGAACAGCCAGAAAGCAATTCGATGAAAACAATAATCAGTCGGTTTAATCATGCAAAGTGCGCAGTGAGTGAGAGAGATAGAGTGCTCGGTCAGGATCGATCCGGCCTTACTCACCAAGCTCGGCGTTGGGCACGCGCAGGGTGTTACAAGAGGCGGCAGGCTGTAGGCGGGCTCGATGAAAGACGCCGACGATGTTGCCGCTGCCAAAGCCGGCGGCCCGGCAGTTGCCCAGGGCGAGCAGGGCCTCGCTGAGCCGGCGCTGGAGCGGCGGGAAGGGAAAGAAGGAGCTGCCGGCCCCGGCGGCACCGGCGACCCCGGCTGGCCCGCTGCCCGAGGGCCGACGCGAGCCCGCGGCGCTCGGCGTGCGCGCCTGTATCTCCTGCAACCGGACACGCTCTTCTCAAGCTCAGGCTCGCGAGCTTGCTAATCGAGCGCGCTAAGGGTTGGATAAGCGCGGGTGCTGGCTCTGTGCGCGTGTTTGTGGGTGGCTGACTGGGGGGGGACGGTTATTAGACGGGCTATGCGAGCTTTTCGTGATTAATGCGAGGGGATGCGGAGAGGTGGTCCCGGATGAGATGAGCAGGGCGATATCGTGATACCTTGGGAGATACCTTTCTTTTGCTATACGTCGAGCGATTAGATGCTCCGGATAAACGGGGATTTTCTTGGAGGTCAAGCTACTGCGGGTTCTTTTATATACTTCTTTCTCTTTTTTTGTTATTGATTAGCGCTGGACGCGATTTATCATTTTCACTGCTGGCGGTTGCTTCGTTTAAAATTCAGTCGATAGTTCGGATAAGAATCAAGAGAGAGAGAGAGAGTGTCGTGTCGCTCGATAAAAAGCATTGAATCGTCGATTTGAATATTTCAACGGCGTTACCAGCCGCGCGGAGTTAAAAAAGCTCGATACAAAAAAGCAGCGCGAACGAGCAACGAACGAATACAGCGCGAAAAATTAAGAAGAATCGAACAAAAAGAAAAGAAAGGTGTCGAGTTGAAGCGCGTCTCATTATTATCGGGACAATCGGCACGAGTATCGTACTTGAAATGAAACAAGCGCCCGGCCGCGAGTAAATAATAACGAAGTCACTTGAGTTTTCGGAAAATCCCGATCGATTATTCATTTGGCCGCTTGCTGACGGTACTCGAAAATTAAAGCTCGGCATTGCGCGACCTCCCCTACTTTATATAATTTCGCGTCTTTCGGGCGATCCAACGCCGAGAACGTCCTCGCTCAATCAATTCAACAGCTCGTTATCGCGGCCCCCGCTTATTACGCGTCAATTTACGTTGCCTCCCCCCCCCCCAGTATGAATAATGCACGTGCCGGGAGGTGTTGCGCCATGGGTATCGCGCCGATCCTTGCTGAATTCGCGCTTACCTGCTGGAGCTCGGACTTGGTGGCCTTCTTGCGCCAGTAGTTCTGGACCGAGCGCCTGAGCGTGCGCGACTTCAGGCCGTAGAGGAGGCCGTTGATGGGCGGCGAGCAGGCGAGCAGGAGGGAGGCGAGGGATGAGGCCAGACGCGGCCTTTGCATCATCATCGGCTGCTGCTGGATGCCGCTGCTCACGATACCGCTCATGCCGCTTGCCAGGCCGGCGAGGCCGACTGCCGAGCTCGATGTGCCGGCGCTTTGTAGGCTCGAGCCCGTGCTACCGCTGCCGCAAGCCTCCCAGAGGATGAGGCCGCAGTAGGGGAAGTACAGGAGGTAGAGCGAGCCCACCAGTTGCATTACCTGCGTAGGTCATATTGTGTTATTTTTATGAATCAGCCTTAGGCTTTATTCGTATCGAATATTTTATTTAATCGTTTTATTTTGGATTCGTGCGATACAGAGTTTATAATGCAAATCTCGTTATTAACCTGGATATCTTTGAAAACGCGGGCATTTCCAAAGATGTTTCATCGGATAGTGGATTTCGAAGAGCCATAAAGACCGATCAAGTCATCCCCCTCAGTCGGTTATGCATAAAACTTTTATCGACTTCCGCCGAGGCTCTAAAATGCCCCACGTCTTACGCGTACTTCTATTTCCACTCCCGCACAAGCACGAAACCCATCGGATTATCAGTAATCAAAAGCCACATGTACGAGATGAACCTACCGTGCTAGCCGCACTGTGGAACCTCGGCGGTCCTCCGGCAGCCGGTGCGGTAACCGCTGGCACAAAGAAGGGATTGCGTTGATGGGTGATGGTGACCTGGGCGCTGAGGGTGACCTCGTAGATGGCGCTGGCGATGCGATGCCTATGGTAGCGGGCGATCCCGAGGACGCGGAGGTTGCACGCGGTGACGAGAAGGGCCGGCAGCCCGAGCCCGAGGAAGGCGTAGACGGCGCCGTAGAGGGCGCCCGCGCTGCCCCAGCCACCGCTGCCAAAGTCCGGGGCGCAGCAGCCCAGGCCTGGTACGTAGCGGTAAGGCGGCACCAGACCGGAGAACGGGGTCAGGCACAGGAGAAGCGCACCGATCCAGGAGAAACCGAGACCCAGGGCCACCCGCCGAGGGGACACCAGGGCTGAGTAGTGCAGAGGCGCTGCTATTGCGTAGTACCTGGAAATGGATATGTATCGGTATCGGTGAAAACTTTGTTTTCCGATGTTGTTGCGTTCCATGCGCGTGAGTAACGACGTTTAATATTAGCGAGCTATATCGAGGATGCGAATAAGTAGGAGCGAGGATAAATATCGCATCGAGAGCGCACAGTTATTAGTGCGCGACAATTCGCCAAGTATATTTTTACGAGCTTAGGAAATAATGTATCGACCCTGGACAAACTAATGGCTGCGTATTTTTGGGTAAATTATATTAGCCACGAGGGTAAACGCTAATGTCTTTCAATATTTATCGTTATTTAATATTGTTATAAAACGTTTTACTTTTCGCCTTACAATAGTGCGCTTCTTTTGATTTTTAAATATAGAATGGAAAAAAGGTGCGTCAATCGAAAATTTCCCTCTAGATAATTAATAGATAATTTTATTTTCTCTTTTTTCGATAAGTAAAAATAGAAACATCGAAATAATCGTTGACGTAAATCTAGCAATGGATTAATTAGATGATTCACACAATTGGCACTTGGTATATTATTAGATTTCCCTTTTCCCTCGTACTTATATATAAATGCCACTTGACTCTAGGAAACTTATCGATGTTGTTTTAAAATAAGCTCAATCGAGCTTACAGCACGCACCTTTCGCAATTGAGGCCGGTGACGGTCCAGAGGGCCAGAGGATGTAGCAAAGCCAGGAGGAATCCATGCAAGGCGCACCAGGTGCCGGCCGCCGGCCAGGTGCCCGTGGCGAAGATCAATAGTACCAAGCAGACTGCCGCCTCGACCGCTCCCAAATGTACCAGCAGTAGCGTGTTGGCCGTTTGTTGTTGTTGAGTCTGGAATTTTTTTTTGAGGATTACAGTGGCACGAGAATTTCGCGCCGGCGCCGTTTTTAATTTCCTGACGGATGAAAAAAAAAGAGCCGGCGGGATAGGGAGGAAGGAGGTAAAGGAAAAAGACGAGGCGAGATGAGTCAGATTTGGCGCCGGAAGTAACGAGCGAGTCGATCGATGTGGCTTTAAAGCGGCGTCGAAAGGAAGGGGAACTCTTTACAGGATAGGCTATTTTGGGGGAGAGCCGTGCAAATAGACAGCGTCGGTCTATTGGGTGAGAAAGAGAGAGTAAAGAGGGTGAAAAGTACGCACCTGTTTGCCGAGGCTGAAGACGACGAGGACGACGTAGACGTTGAGCACGAGTCCTAGAGCGGAGACGAGGACGAGGGGAACGCCAAAGGCCCAAGGGCCCATACCTCACTGGAGGGGTGGACACCCCCCGGTTATAAGCAGAGCTCGCTCGGCGTAACGGCGGTGGTGGTGCTTGATCTTGGTTAACGTTCACGCGGTCGCGTTAGAGCCACCGCTGGCCGACCTTGGCCCTAGTGACCGCGTCATGCCCGGCCGCCGAGGCGCTTCCGGCCGAGCTGATGCTGTTGATGTTACTACTGCTACTGCTGTTGCCGAGTGCTGCCGGCCCTCTGGGAAAACAAACGCGCCAATCGAGTTATTTCGGCACTTGACTTACCTCGCTGGAATATATGCGCTTCGAGCTTATGTGTACGGACTGTGTGTGGTGGCTTGGGCTTTGATACTGCGTTAAAGTTTGTTGCTCTTTGCCGCGCGTGCGTTACGCGAGAGAGCACTCGGCTGATGTGCTAATAATGGAGGTAGAAAGCTTTTTGAGCTTTTTCTCTTTATTTGTTTTTTTTGGGGGGAGGGGAGCAGAGGTGGACTAGAGGGGAAAGAGGGGGATTTGGATTGAGAGGTGTTGTTTTGCGTGGTCTCTGTTTTTATTTGTAGAATCGATTTATCACGATAGTGAGAACTTTGGTATCGGCCGTTTGTTGCAATAATTCTCAGATGATGGAGTAACAAGTTAACAAGCTATTTTTTATTTACGGTTAAAATTTATTTACGGCATTCACAAATTTATGTTCATAAGTTTATTTTACACATACTATTATCATTATACCGTGTAATATCTCATTCTAATTTTAATATAGAGTGACAACGATAAATACGATACTCTGTAAATTAAGTGTAAGTAGTTATTGCTCGCTTTGGTCGGACGCGACGGACAAAAACTGAAATGGAGAATATTACAGACTGCAAACTTATAAATTTACTGTGTTCATAATATTACATTTTAAAACTATTATGTAAACTAACAAACTATTTGTTATTATAACTTTGCAAAAAAAATCCCTGTCCATGAAAAAAACAAGCATAAAAAGAAAAGAAGGAAAACCCCGAAGAAGGAAAACAAGCCAATCCAAGCGCGTTGTAAAAAAATTAATCGAATATCGAGTCCCTTAGCACTTACAATCCAGCGTAACTTTACACTTGCCAATAAAATCCATTGCCGCTGATTTACGATCTTCTCATCTCTCCCCCGGTGGTACAGCCACTTCTCGCGGCGAGTAGCGTCGCCAAGCGAACCTTGGCTCCGTAGCCAACCGACCCGTCGGCAATAAAAACTCCGACGAAAGCATCGCGAGGGCCGCGGATACCGCGTGTATAACACGTCGGCGCCGCGCGAAGTGGCAATACACACTATACCGACTCGCTCTTTTCGCGCTCGATAGGCAAGCCCGTGTGGCTTTAAAAATAGTCGCGAAACCCTGCGGATTTTATAATCGCACGAGAGTCGTTTTCGTCGTTTTTTTTTCAGGGCTTTGTCGAGAGACAGGTGGAATTGGTGGGTTTCGTTGTAGCGAATACTGGAATGGTAGAGAGTTTCATGACCTTTGGAAAGTATTTATCGGCGAGGCTGGCGTGATTCTTCGCGTTCTACTTGCTCTTGGATTATTTTTTGCCGTTTTATGCTTGGTGCTTTAGTTTTATTGGCGATTCGGATGATATTTTAATGTTGCTTGTTTTATTCGAACCGGATGGTACGTAAATTCCCAATAAAATTTAACTACACCCAATTGTTGTCAGTGTGGCACGGTCATCAGTAAGTGTTGCCGTTTAGGACTTGGATCGATTAATTAATTCTATTTCTTTTGGGCAAATCTAATTTGGTTAATACGTGGTGGATTGGATAATTATTACTTTACGCTCATTAACCAAATTGAAGTTACTTAAAAAGCTTTGTTTTTTTGACAGGTAAAGGAAGTAATATCAGGTCTATCAAGTTTTTTTATTGTAAGTACTGTTAACATTATGATGTAAAATAATTATTTTTATGTGACTTCAAGTTCAAAAATGTCATTTAAACGTTTTTCGATAATACTTGACAGCACTGTGAAAGCTTTTAGTACCTAAGAATTTATAAAACAGTTCCTTTACTTTCGATAGATGACTGAACAGAAATTTCCGTAAGAATTTATATGAAATTATTCGGAATTTCAAGAGAGTAAGCACTTGGCTTTCTGGACTGTTGAACTGAATAAAAATTATTGACAAATGAAAATCACTGTCGCAAAAAAAGAATAGCACGTAGTTACTATTTTATCCGAATTATTAGTGCTATTTTTACATAAAAATAGCACTCATAAGTTATTCAAAAATAAAATTGTCTTTCATGGTTTGCCTATAAAGTTTATTTTATTTATCAAACGCACATTACCAGCATTAAAGTTTATCATCGCTACATAAAACGTTGCACTTATGCCACTAAAAGTTTACTACGAATAACGTACATTAAATTGTCACGAGAAGACAATCTCGATTCTGCTTTGTTTATTTTGTTGCGAAATAAAAATATCAAATAATTTATTTCATTTAAAGACGATTAAAATCTTTGTCTAATACGGAAAACGTTTGTAAAATGCACAATAGAGGACTTCACAACGTATCCATGTGATTTTCCAAGGTCACTTACGATGTCAATATTTGCACGTTCGCCGCTCCGAATTTTCTCAAGTTTAACTGTCAATGTCAAGTGTAATCGAACGTTTGTATTTGAACGATAGCCCGGCTCCGTTCGATCGATACAAAAGATTATTTTCGCCGGCGCCGCAATCGATAATCGGAAATTCCAAGATAGAATAAGAGTTCTTTCCCCTTACTTATTTAATGATTCGAAAAGTCACGACGCTCGCGCTTTTAGCGCAAATTGATAAAACGCCCCCTCGAGTGACCTAAAACTGCCCCTCCGTAAAACGTTAAACTCACAAAAAAGAAAAATAAAAAAAAAAGAAAGAACTTGCTCTAGTACCACTTCCGCAACTTTCAACTTTCCGTCGAGTTTCTACATTTTCACACCGTTAGCGGATACTTCCGAGAGAGAAAGAGCGCGTAGAGCCCAAGTTATTTAATATTCCCCGATATTCCGGAAAAACAATCCGCAACAACTTCAATACTTTATGTACTCTGCAAGCTCGGCATTAACGAAGCCCTGGCGCCAACTTCGCCGCTCTCGCCTATAAACACAGTCATTACGAACACTCATCAAGCCTGTATTCCCCGGATTCGTCCTCCTCGAACTTACGCTTCCATATGCGCCGGAAACTTAATCCTTTCAAAGTTGGCTAAATATTTCTTGGCTGGCGTTAGCTTCGTTAGCCCGAAACAAAAACCCTATCCTAATCGAGCTGCAGAGAGACGGATGCCAGAGTTGTCGCTCCACGCGTATACCTACTGGAAGCTGTCCAAACGTTCGCGGGTCAAGGCGGGAGAGCAGAAACGACCGCGAGACTTTTCTCTCCCCGTCCCTGGCGTGTCCGTCGAAACTATCCCGCGTACTCTGCGTGTCGTCGACTTTCTCACCCTGACGACCGGCTGGTTAATCCTTGGCCCTTCGTAACTTTTTTCTATTCCTTGAAACACACCAGCTTGAACCACGCGCAAATAATCAATCGGTGCAGTCGAGCGCGTGTCATCTGGCCGAGAGAGAGAGAGAGAGAGAGAGAGAGAGAGAGAGAGAGAGAGAGCATGTAGTCCGCCTACGCGCCTCGTCTTCGCGGCAGACGATATCCCCGGGTAGCTGCTGGTAATTCGGTTAGCCGCTCGGCCTGGCGCTTCCATTATCGGCCATTAGCTCGGCAGCTGGTGCTTTGGCCCGTGCTGCAAGCACACCTCGCCTCTCCCCCGTTACCCTTGTAAAATGGCATTCGAAGCGCGAGCGACGGAGGTAATGTATTTGCCGCGCCGCTGACTAGCTTGCAACCATATGCACACAACGCCTGCTCTCTCTCTCTCTTCTGTCTTGTTTGCTCGATTCCCGGTGCCGCGGTATACGTGGTTACGAAGACGCCTCGTCTACCATGGTTATACTTGAAAGATACTTCATAAACATCGAGGAAACGTCTATGATGCCCTCGTTTTTTTTCTTCTCTTTGACTCTGTTTTGTTTTACGCGCGTCGTGCGGAGAAGGATGATTTTCGCCTGTGCTTTTTTCTTTTCTTATTGTTGGCGTTGTTGACGGTGCGCCGAGTGGTTCTTTCTTCAAAGTTTGTTTGGAATTCAGACGTTTCTTGGGTTCTTTTTGAAGATTAGGATTGTTGGGGAATACCGGGAGGGAGGGGGACGTACGTTAGACTTGAATATATGGAAAATTGAGGGAATCGAGGGAAACGTTGAATTTCAAGCGAAATACACTCGCCAAATAGAGCATTGAAACTTGGAAAACGTGTTTCTCGCGTATGTTTTGAGGAATCGAGCGTAGAAATAAGCTTTGGAAAGAAGCTCGGAGATGACTGGCGAAATGTTGGGAGATGGGAAAACAGTTATCAGTCTGAAAGAAGGACAATGTGATTTATCGAAGTGTTTATTTTTGTTTTTTTATTTTTATCGTCGGAGGTTTTGAAATTAATTATTCCATAACTAATCAAACGTTATTAGAAAATGTAAACCTACAATTATAATTATCGAAGTTTGTACAGAGGTTTTTGAATAATGAGTTTTAGCAGATCAGCGAGGTAGTACTCAATTACTAACTCGAACAAGTTTTTATCAAGTTGAATTTTTGAGATTTTTATTTTTAAAAGCACTAAACATTTTTAAATGAGCCTAGTGTGCACTAACTAAATGCTCGGCGAAGTTTTTAATAACCAGAAGAATAATTGGAAACTTTATCCATAAAGTAGATTAAAAAAATTTCTTTACTTTGCGAATCGAAAACTTTTTTTTTTAATTTAAATTGATTCTAAATCAATAACGAAGCTTTTAATTGCTTGTAAAAGCCAAATAACAATAAAAATTATTAAGAAAAAAAAATAACTTTGGAAAATTTATTAACATTTTTATGACGTTCTTTATGTTATTTTTGATAGTTATACAAAGGAATATTCTAGTGAAAATCTTTTGCACAAGACAAGTTTCGTTAATTGTTAATATAAAGTTGACCATAGGCGCATTATGTCAATTGGCACTTATCAAGTTTGATAATTAAAGAAAAAAAACATTAATCTCTCGAAGAGTACTCGATCTTGTTAATGCCCATAAAATTTTGAAGCTTATTACTTCAATTATGCTAATGCGCTAAAGTTCCAGCGGGGCAAGTTTAGCGACGTTTAAAATTTCAATTTGCAAAACTTGCGCAGCCATTTAAAATGCTAATCGCGAGAATGTACACCGTAAAAATGAGCTTGCACGTAATCGCATTTAACCTTTTTTTTGCTCTCTCTCTCTTTCTTTCAACGTAGCGCCGGAAAGATTAAATAAAATTAAATTTGTCATCCCAACGTGAAAACAACGTCAAGTTGATAAGAAAACAAGGAGACGAAAGAGATAGAAAAAAAGATGGAGGAGCGCTCATCGGTGTGACTTCCATTAGATTTACCTTTTGACTCAATTTGCCTCGGCAGTCCAAAATTATCTCCGCTGATGTTTGCCGGAGCGTAATGAGTATAGGGCGGGCCTTGCCCGTAAGACCGTATAGAGGCGAGAGAGGTAAGACGCGGAAGCGAGTATTAAACGGGGTTAGATGAATTGAAAATATTTGCTCGGAGAGCATCGAGGGAAGATTCAAGGAAAAATACAAAACTACGGAGTTTTCCAAAAATAGCTAGGGTCCCGGTGATGTAGTAGCAGGGGGCAAGGCCAGATGGCGCCGAGAAAAATCGGACGTTAAACCGGCGTGTGTTGAACCGGGAGAAATAGACACGCGCGCGCGAGCACGAAGAGCAGTTTGTCAGTGAGGGAGAGGAGAGAGGGCTTCTCTTCCGCGGCGGCTGGCCGAAATTGCTAGAGACGAGGAATGAGAGCGGCCAAATTCAATTAGCCTTCCAAGTGGGTCGCTCGAATTCGCACGCGCACTCGGCGCACTCGATTGCGCGAGAGTTTTGAGAGATGCTGCTCGATATCGTTATACTCTTTTTCTGTCTGCTGCGAAATAATTTTTTTTTTTTTCGTGTATGGGAAGGAAACTGCATCAAGTCGAATGAAAAAGCGTAAAGTTTACGAGGCCGGGGTTTCGTGGAAAAGTGAGTAATGGAATTCCGGGAGTTATAGATAGTTGCAAAGAGATTAGATTCGGCCCAGGTGTAATATTTACCGCGGGCTGTCGTAGTCGCCGATTTTTAGACTAACGCTCGAATTTTGTGGAATAATTTGAGCATAATGGCTGTCTTAGGAAAATGAGATTACAATGTAATTACGAGGAAATGTAAGGAATTCCATTTCACGTGAGCTATATACTTGTACATAAGATTAGAACGCCGACATGGTCTTAATCTACTATTAAGTTTAATTGAAAATCTTAAATCTCGACTTTTGTAAAATATCTTTATTATTTAAATTGTATAAAAAAAACAATAGCTTGTATCAGCAATTTATAAGGACAATCGTTCAGAGGATCATTATTTTCGCATAGCCAATGATCTTGTACTTACGTCACAAATTACGATCGAGAATCGAATTTGCTCTGGAAAAGAAAAAAGAGGAAAAAAAAGTTGCCAAACCTCCGCGATCCTGGCAGCTCTTCGCTCTTCGCGTAATGGCAGCCAATATATCGATTTTAAAAAAATATCCATTATTCATTCGCGGGAACTATTTCCAGTGGCGGGGTTATATATTGATTCATACAGATGTCAGTCGCGCCAGAGCGTCGGGAGCGTGTATAACCATATACATAGACCCAAGTCGCCGCCGCGACAGCGTCGCGTTAATTAAGGATCCGGGAGGATCTCGGTCGTCGGGCCGCGCTGGGGCGGCTCGTATAAAAATGTCACCTAAAAAGCTCGTACCCAAACAAAAATAACGACGCGTGTTTGACGCGATATCGATTGTCACACTCGTTAGGCAGCTTATCTTCTCTTCTTGTGCTGGTCCCCAGCTATTGTGCAGGGGAGGGTTAAAAAATTTATGGAAAACAAATAATGCACGAGACGACACGTCAGTCTTTTCAAGCTCGATTCCAGTGTGTGTGTGCTTTTTGTTCTCCGTCAATTATATGAGCTTGCGATATTGTGGTTATCGTTGTGGTAATAATACAATAACGCGGCCAAGTATCGTTATTATCAAAAAATATTCACTAAAGCGCGTTAATACCATATGCAAATCATTATTAAAACTAGTCATCATCGCGTACGCGACTCATTAAATTAATATTTGAAAATCAAGACAGCGCGCGCTCTCCACTCGCTCGCTCATAAACCAACCAAAATGCAAATCGTTGGGTTGGATAGACCGCAGAGAGTCGCGAGCTCTCGATGCGCAACGACAAGACCGCGAAGCGTCGAGTTGTGCTCTTCATTGATTGTGCATCTCCCCCCGTTGCCCCATCCTCGACTTCTTCGCCTCGGCGTTTTTAAAGCCGCAGCAGCGGTATAGAGTGAGTACAGCGTGGCATCAGCAGCAGCAGCAGAGCGACCCCGAGAGTCCGAGCTAACTTTAATTCTATAAAAGCTGGGCCAAAGTGCCGGGGCTGCGCCGCGTATAACGACGTTGGAACGAAAATACACTTTTCGCTTGCGCCTATAGTGCCGCGAGCCCCTGATACGCGCGTGCACGCTTTCTCTCTCATGCTTTGATCGTCGTTTTTCGATGTGTTTCCCGAGGCTAGGCCGATATATCGTGTATATACGAAAGAAGCGCGATATACTTTTTATACCGAAGAGGCAATTTTTTAAAGCGGACCATTTACGAGTTTGCTCGCTTATAAGTGTTTATTCTTTTATTCTTCGACAATGTTTATTCGATCTTATTTATGCTGACAAGGGGTTACGTAGCTATTCGCGTTTATTTTTCCATATCGCTCGCGTGAAAATAGATTCGAATATTTTTAAACCGCATGTATAAAAGCGGTTGCCTAAACTCCTCGTTATTCGTCAAAACTATAACAAGCCGCAACGCTCCAATCGACTTATTTGCCCTTCTTTTATCCCTTCAATTTTCCGGGGCGAGGGGGGGTGGTACGTAAGGTCGCGGAGACACTTTAAAAATGCCAATCCAAGTAAATAATTCGCGATAGGGAGGACGTCGACTACCCGGATCGGGCCGATCCGGGTAGTCGAGCCGTGTGTCGCGGATCGAGCGCGCTCCACATCGAGTGCAGCACCCCCCCCCCTCTCCACGTTCCTTTAATATTTCAAAGGGGCGTGCTCGCTAGGCGAATTAGCGACGAGCAATTGGACGTGACTTTTGCACGGCGCTCGAACCTCGAGAGCCCTCCTTCCCCACGCTCGTCTCTATCTCTCTTTTTGACTGACGGGGGGAGGCTTGTCTCTCTCTCTCTCTCTCGAGTGAAAACTCGAGAGAGCCCGAGAGCTTGTCTCTTGGCTTTTAATGGCTTTTCACTTTGTTGCTGCCCGAAAGTGAGTATTGATAGCACGAGCGCTCTTTATATGCTCTTTGCATGCTTAGCAGGTTTATGAATACGCCTATACGGCTGTCTAAACCTTGGGAAATTTTTTGGAAAATTTGGCTTTTAACTGAGGCTTTGTGTGCATTAATGTAGTGTATTATAGACTTATTGGGTCTTCAGAAATTTTGAGTATGCAATTAATTATTACTGCGGTACTTAGAGTCGCAAGTATCATATGGTCAAGGTTCGCGATATTTCAAGCATGAATTTTGTCCGGAACAAAAACGACCAATGTAATAGAGAACAATCGAATCGACTCGAAAACCTGTCTATTCCGTCACTGTACTTTGGAGCGCACACATCGGCTGTGTATAAACGACGCCAACTGTTTCGGTATTCGCGCATTCTCAAACCCGGAGATTTCGATCTCTCTGTCATGTATAAAACACGCCGTGTAAACTGGCTTTCATTCAAAAGCCCGCTTAACTATGTAGCAAATCTATTTTAACGTCGAAAACGCTATTTTCCGCGGCCAAAGTAAATTGCCGGTATCCAAAACGAACGTTTAAAATAATTGACCGATAAATTTTCTTATATACCCTCACGCGCGCAACACACATGCACAACAAAGTTCCACACACATTTATACACACGATTTCGTCCCATCAAATCTCATCAAAGCATATATTAAAGCTTAAAGCATAGCGTGTGCAAGCTCATCAAATTAAGGCTATTTCAATTTCAAATCACTATATCGCCTCAACAAGAAATCTATCAGCGAGCTTATTAAATATTCAAGTAACAAGCGCTTTTATTTCGAAGAAAGTATATGCATATACATATCTATTATAAAAAACAGAAGAAAAAATCTCCATTAGCTCGCGGCACGAATTTATCGCTATGAAATTCTTATCACGACTGAATTTCTCTACATAACAAATGCCCTTTTCGCGGTCGGATTTAGCCGAGTTGAGCAATTCGAGAAATACTTTATACCATGGACGTGTATATCCGTGGAATATTGAAATTCTCATCGCGATAATAATCCGGTAAATTTGTTCACCTTCGCGTAATGAGCATAGTTGTCTCTCTCCCTTAGAGCGAATACAAAGTCGGAAAAGGCTAGTAGAGCATTCGCTGCGCGTCCTCTCCAAGTCCATCAATCGAAATTCCCTTAACGAAGGAGAGAGAGAGAGACTCCGCGGACTTGTAGAGGCGGTAATTGATCTTGCGTAATACTCGTCGACAAGAGCGGTGGGCCGCATAGAAAGCCGACAGGGATCTAGTCTTTGGCTTCTAATTTGTCGTCGGTTGGAAAGAGCGAAATACCAGATGAAAGTCGAGAAAGAGAGAGAGAGAGAGGAGGTCGCAGCTGCGCGCCGAGCTTATTGCGTTTTCTTGGCGCAAAGTCAAGCGTGAGCGAAACAAAAAGAGAGCCCATGGCGCACGCCGCTTGAATTACAGGATAAGAGGACGCCCGATGACAGATGCTCTCTTTTGCTCGCCTGATTGATGATGATTAGAACCCCTTATACCTTGGGCGGAGGAGAGACTCTGCGCGATGATAAATACGGGAACGATAAGTCGCTGGATTTCCAGTGAGGTCGAGCTTTTTTTTCTATATCTTTCTTTTGTTTTTGTTTTGCTGGTCTGCCGTTTTTTTATTTCTCGAGATGCTTGATTCCGATGGGGCTGCGTAGGCGCGAGAATATAACGTCTGGCGATTTATGAAATG
Source organism: Anagyrus pseudococci (assembly GCA_030522585.1). NCBI lineage: Eukaryota > Metazoa > Arthropoda > Insecta > Hymenoptera > Encyrtidae > Anagyrus > Anagyrus pseudococci. The sequence goes on from JAPYYQ010001650.1 coordinate 22,622, forward strand.
CGCTCGGTGAGTCGGGGGGGGGGGGCAGTGCGTCGGGTGAATTATGAATGAAGCAATTCCGAGAGCAACAGACAAGACAACGATTCTCTCTTATATAATGCATCGTTCGATTTCGCCGCGGCTAAGCCGAAAAGTCCTTCTATTTTGTTAAAGAATCTGTCGATAAAAGTACCTCCCTCGTGCTGCTGTCCGTAAAGACGGCATTACTCGAATCTTGGATGTAAGAAAGCTTTTGTTTGGTATCGTCATCAACTATTTTTTCTCCTACTCGGTCCGATCCGATGTGCTTTTTTTATAGAAAATCTTCTTAAGAATTTATACGGCTTTATGTGCTGCAGTATCAAGATAATGATAGCGTCATTATCGAGAAATATTTATTGTTATACGGAGAAATAACTAGTTTCTCTCGGTGATTTGATTTTAATTCAGTTTATCTTTTTTTTTTGTAAACCGTTAAAACCGTAGCGAGACCCAATCAAAATATTCGGTTTAATAATATAAGGTATTATCAAACGGAGAAACTTATTTTCCTCATCTTCCCATCTTAATCTTCCTTTACTCAACGTAATTACATTTCATTGATTTTGCGATAAAATATCTCCAATCTTCTCTCAGCCTCAATTATTCACGTTTATCTTGGTTAATAATAAAAAAAAAAATTTTTCTCGAAATATTTTAAAAAATTGCCCAACGAATTCTCCCCTCTAATTCATCAAAAGAGAACTCGATCGCGAGCGCAAGGAAAAAAAATTCTTCTTTTTCGACCCCCCCTCCCTCATTAGCTCTACTTCATCATCCTTCTCAAAAGCCCTTTACCAATAAAAAAAAGAAAAGAGAAAAAAAAACCACCTCAACTTGCCTCCACTTATTTTCAAAATAACTCTCATTCGCTCGATCGCAAAAAAGAAAAACGACAGCAAGAAAGGAAAATCAAGCAAACAACCACATGGCAACTCGTTTCTTCAGAGACACAGCAATTCAACCCCCTTCCCCCTTCAAGTTATCCTGGCAAAGATTCATACAAGCCTGAGAGAGAGAGAGAGAGAGAGAGAGCAGAAATTCTCGGAGAGCGAAGAGGGTATACACGAGTAAAGCTCTCGCTACAGGGCAGCGAGCGCAGCGGGGAGTATTACTTCCGAAATATAATTTCCTGCGAGGAGGCGCGTTCATCTCGCGACTGCCGGCGTACAGCGGTATAACTCCGTTATCTCGCCCTCGGCGTCTACCTCCCGCGCCACACCAGACTGTTTTTCCTAGCTCTCCTTTGGATCTCTCTAGCCTGGGTCAATACGTGTGTGCAAGAGCGTCTCTCTCGTCGCGCCGCCGCTACTTCCGCTCATCGCTCCACACGCGACCTCCGCTACTTCCGCTAACGAAAAGCGAAGAGTCTTTACGACTTGGAGGTCCGTTACTACTTCTCCTGTCTTTCGCGGCCTTAGATTCTTTATCGTGACGTTTATTATCATAAGTATTGATGGCCCGCCGCGTGACTCTTTGCTTTTTCGTGAATAAGGATTATTCTTTCTTTTTTTTTCGCTCTCGGCGATCGTTGATAGTGGATTAATAAATTCGCGGTAATTTTATTTTCGAACAAAGTGACGTTGTTTATAGGAAAGATTATTATTTAATGAATGAATTTCTTTTATTTATTTATTTTTTTGTGCAAAGGGAGAAAAACTATTAAACAATTTCGAAAAACGTTTCTTTAGAGGTACTCGAAATTTTTCCATACACTGACCGTTTCTTTTTTAGACTCGATCGTACACCGGCAATGACCTCCACGCTTATAAATCACGGTAAAATCGTATTTTCTCATTTATCAAAGAGTCTCATACTTATTGGGCGATCTTATATTTATTGCTCCCTTACAGAGCCTCGTTATTAGCCTCTATTTATATACACGTCCAATAACAGTTCATCCAATATGTACATAGCAACATCACAGTATTTTCCCAATAACACTGCTGTCAGCGGATAATCAAAATGAGAAGCCTAAGTTATACCTGCTACAACTTCCAAACAAATAAGAGAATAATACTTTTAAAAATTTTTTTTCAACTATAACTCTAAGAATAACAAAAACTTGTTCTACAGTATATAATACAAAAAAGAAACAACAAAACAAAAAAAAAGAAAAGACTCATACTCGTATGAATGAAATCATCGCATCTCACTTTCTCACGCTAGTGCCCAATCTAGCGTAAATAATGTCAAACCGAAGACCCGGGCTAAGTGCCTCGTTATTGCCGTTTAGTCCCGTTTAATAAGACGTCGAAATGCAAATAGCCGCCGTATTTCAAATGCCTGCCCCGCTCGATCACGTGCAAGTCACCAAGCTCGGCTTAATGAAATTAGACTCACCGGGATATCTCCGCCAGCCCTGCGCCTATATGTAGACCAGCGCAATTTTTCAGCTACAAGCGGCCAAAGAGCCACACTGCCTGGAGTCTACGCGAGCCCCATTACTCTCGCCCGGTTAATTGGACTTTTTTCTTCCCTGTGCGCCTCACCTCTCTCTCTCTCCCTTAGGCTAATTAGACCGGCAGATCCATCCGGCTCCGGTTAGTCCTTAAAATACCAACTCTTTGAAAGTCGCGCAAAGTCCTTAGCTGAGCTTGCGCAGGGTTAGTTACAGGCTGCCGCCGCGACGGCCTGATTTAGTCAAGTTCTTTGAGTAAGAGAGCGAACGAAGCCGCCGGCGGAACGGACAGATTACACGCTTGCTTACTCCCTTTGCCAGGACCGCGAGCTCTCTCTCTCTCTCTCTCTCTCTTTAGAATGGAAGCTTTCTGATTTTCTACGGCCGCAGCAGTGAATATAGTAGTTGGTCTGGTTGTCTGTTGTTTGCGGCCTTGAATTATGTGGGTCCCTCTGCTCGTTTTGCGTTACTCAAGATGGATTTACGAAGTTTTAAGTTTTAAGGGGAGAGGAGATCGATGTTACAGAGGAAAATAGAATGGGCTGTTGTGTTGTTTGCCGCGCTTTGTTCGCTGGCGCGAAGCTTTGGATTTTCAACTTTTGGTCTTGAAGTTAACCGAGGTAATCTTCGGGTCGGCAAGAAACAAAGTTGCCCGCTGGATTATTTAAGGACTTTTTGTCGACGCAGCGCGTCTCGTATATATCTGGGTTACGTTTGGGATAATATTTTAAGGAGCTTGGTAACGACGTCTAATTTTATACTTTGGCCTGATCCGCTCGAGTGCCTCGGCGAAGTTTATTGATGAAGTCGGAGGGGGTAGTACATTTACATGAAAACGGATATTTGCGTCATTGTAGCCCGGCATATAGATCTCAGCGTTACATCGCATATTCATTGTAAAGTTTAAACAAAAAAATATGGACACACGTGTGCTAACATGAAAAAAAGCGTAAAGCTTGTAAACAAAATCGTAGATACGTGATTCGGTGTCATTGGGTAAAAACTTTATTTGTGTATATTTGCGAAAATAAAAATTGACGAATCACGCAATAAAATTGAAAAGTTCGGGGGCAAAGGATGTAGATGCGATATAGATAGATGACGCAGCTGTTTTTTGCGAAATAAATTCCGAGGTAGTTTCGCCGAGACAAAACAACGGCACGACGTTAATTTGACACGCGCGCAAATGTATACGAGTACGTTATAAACTGATAAGAATCTCGAAATAATCGACATTAGTTGGAGTGACCGAAAACGTTACACAATATTTGGCAGGTGTATATCAATGTGTACAAATATCGGTTATTTATTTTTTATTTTACTTCCACGTATCACATTACAAATTGAAATTCAGTCTATATCATAACGAGAAAGTCGAACAAACAAAATAGAAAACAGATGGTAGTAGATACAAAATATTTGTCATGAACTACAGTTCGAATAGGCAAATAAACACTTTGGCTTTGGATACAGGTTTTCCGTGAAATAATAAAAATAATTATAACTTCGCCTACTTGCGCGTTCCAATGAACTTTTACAATGTAAATATGATTACGAATGTTCAAGTTGAAAATAATCGCTCGACCCCAGCGAGTCAGCAGATATTGAATATGCACCGCTCGAGACATCGATTTCATTGATCAGGTTACTGTCAATAAAAAGCTCACCGGGGAAAAATGTCGATAAGTTAAGTATCTTTTCCAGAAAAATCACTTTTTGCCCTTAGTAACATTCGACGTGTCTTTACTATTCTTTTCTTCTCGTACCTTTGGCTCGTCAAATTGTTAAATAATTTAAAACCGTTGTCAGCTTTTTGACGCCAAGCAAAAAAAAAGAGAGAGCTTCAACAAAAAGCGTTATCTTATTAAAATATATCGCTTTTAAAGAAGCAGCTATTTTCATTTGATTATTAAACGCTCAGCTCAACATATCAAGTACAGAAAAACAATGATTAATTGTACAAAGTATAAATATGAAAAAAAACACTACCCTACTTGTAACAATTCAGACGATCGTTGTTCTTGCTCGTTTTTTCTCCCCCGGTCGACATCTTCCCATCTTAAAGTTATGACCAAAACAAAGAAAAAAAAAAGATCACAATCCAACTTTCCACATTAATTACCCTCTCCCCAAACAATTGCTCGCCGGCAAAAAAGGATAAAAACAATGCTCGGGACGCGCAAAACTCGTCGGCCAGTCGTTTGTGAAAGCGATCGATCGATCGCTTTCATCCGGTTGGCGGTGTGGAGAGAGGGGCTACAGAGAGACGCCGCCGGAGCGCGGCCTATTACCCGTGGCGTGCGCCCCCACCAAAACCACCTGTATGTGTCGAAAAGCTTTCGCTTTCGCCGGGCCTGAGCGCCAGGCTTCTCTCTCTCTCTCTCTCTCTCTCTCTCTCTCTCTCTCGCCGGCTCCTCGTCTGACCGTTGCAGACGCGGAGCCGCTAAATAAAACGGATCTGGTGGCGCACTTAACTTTTCTCCCTTTCAACCCCTTTCCCCCCCCCCCACCCCTTTTGCCGGAACATTTTCGCTTCGACTAACCGTCGCTTTTTTTCTCTCTCTCTCCATTCCCTTCTTCCTTTTTTTTTTTTACTCGTCTCGCATGACCGGAGTTAACTTACTTCCGACGTCAAACTCGATTGTTCCGCGTCCGGGGGACGGAGGCGAGGCTGGAAAAAGTAAAAGCTTTTCAGTCGGGCAGCAGCGCCCGGGCAATTTCATATGTGCTTAAACTGGTCGAAGAAACTCGCGCCACAGTTTACGTTTAATTGTGTTTTTTAGTCGACCGCTCACTCGCGACTTTTAACGAGCTTGAGTCCACCCCCGGCTGTGGTCTATTGGAGACTGGACCACGCCCCACGACCGAGAGCGACTTTTTACCTTTTTTTTCTCTCGTGTTTTGTTTGTTTTTTATGGTGATTGTACAGAGGAAAATGTTTGATAAAAGTGGTTTGCAGGAGAGATTACTTTTTTTAAAAATATAATTGACGTTGTCCGAGCAATGCTTTGCTTTCTATTTTTAAATGGGACGCGTATTTAATTAAACATTAGATTCGTACGGTTTTCTTCTATCTTTTTTCTCCAATAATGTTGAAGAAAATAATTTGCAATGCGAAATGAACGAAAGTTTTGTATTACAGAACGGCGTTTGCAAACGAAAATAACGTTGTCGCAAAGTTGTTACGTGTCTCGTAAAATAAGGATTTTACGAAAGACTTTAAACGCTAATTGAATTAGAGCGATAAAATATCTGAGCTTCAATTTCTACGGTTGAATGTTAAAAAAAAAGGAGAGCCGAATGCATGAATAACAGAACGAAATTGTCACATCGCGTGACAATCCGTAATCATATGGACGTACCGAACGAAAGCGAGCTATAAATTAGTTGTAAAATAAACGGGCTCTCTCTCTCTCTCTCTCTCTCTCTCTCTCTCTCTCTCGGTATATCAGTATTGTCGAAGAGAAATATTTTTCAAAGAAAGAAATATCGTAACGCGAGTATAGGGGAACGAAAGTTCGTATCGTTCGGGCAAAAGTCGACATTCCGTCGGTTATTGAAGCCAACTTATACGAGTGAAAACTTGTCAATTTCACATTTTCCTTGGACACGCGGAGGTTTATCGTGAATATCGATAAGTAGATACATAGTATTTGTAGGAAAAAGTCACGCACGCGTGTCTCGACTCGTGGGAAAGTCAAGAGCAACAGGAAAGTATTTCCAAGTCGAGAGAGAGAGATAGAACCGAGAGACGCGAACTCCGGTATCTGATTACCCTTGGCTGACTAAACCGTTTTTCCTCCACTTCTTCGCTTTTGCGGCGACGAGAGCAATTTTAATTCCGGATCGCCCGAGGGGGGCCGGCAAGACAGCGAGTATTTTCAATTGCTTGACTTCTTTAATTCTTATACTTTTGCCCCGAGACTTCGGCGAATGGCATCGATGGAAAAATCTAATTTTAAACCGTTATAGTGGTTCTTTTTAAAAATATAGAATCTCTTATAGCCAATCTATAGTATTTATGCTGCTGAGGTGATAGAAGTATAAGAAAATTAAGTAGATAAATTCCGGTTTGTTTCTTCGCGCGAATGAAGTAAGACGATATAAAAAATTAATACTTCGTTGAAAAAGATTCGATTTAAAATTGAATTGAAATAACTTTGATTTTGTAGGGATAGCCAAGGGAAAAGTAATGTTTTTTTAACGGTGCATAAATTTAACGAACCATTAAGTTTTGATTTGAAAAAATACTTTATAATGATTATTATCATTCTGCGGTCCTGGGTTAACATCTGGTGATTGCGATTTTTGGTCATAGCGAACCGCTTACAAGAGCAATTAATTCCTATTGATGCTAATGCTTGCACAAACCGACGTATATATACATTCGGGTATTCTCCTCCATTATCGAATTCATTATACCTCGAAATCTCATTAAACTGTTTTTCCAAGACTCGCAGATTTTCCAATTTGGCAATCTAATTCTACAAAAAAAGCGCATAATTAATTTTAATATTAAAACTTCAAAATATTCATTGGAATAAGAAGAAGCTTCGCTCGTTATCACAGTCGAAATGCATCGAAAAACGTCGCCCTTGGCCTATTAGCCACTGGCTGTGACGCTCGAAAACAACAAAACTATATAGCGGATAGCATTTCCAAGACGCAATTCCAAAATGTTCGAGCAAAAATTATTCCCACGCCCGTATCATTGC
>JAPYYQ010001651.1:0-29713 GCA_030522585.1 Anagyrus pseudococci
TCGCTACTATACCGGGGGGGCGCTGCAGTTGTACACAAATCGGGCGCTGCTGCAACACTAGTGCTAGTACGCTATCTGCGCGAGTTCGTTTTCAGTGCGCCAACATTGCGACCTGCACGTATCAATTATCTACATATATAGTGTATGCCTAGATTCGCATGGAAGCTAGAGGGATTGGGGAGAGGGAATAGAGTTTGCTGGCGGAGGGGAAGGGAGGATGGCGGTGCCGCTTCCGCGGTGCCGCTGTGCCTCATTGCGAAATAAAGTGCCGAGTGATGTATCGGCCTGAACCGTGTGCGCGCGCGCGCAAGCACTCGGGCACTTGGCTCTATATACATAGTGGGGCAATAATCGCGAGCGGTAGCCCGAGCTCTCTATAAATCAATCCTTCACGGGGCAGCCGTTGCGGCTGGAAGATGCAACGGACGTGTAGGCCTGGCCGAGAGCAGGGGAGAAAAAATAGCCGCGCAACCGAGAGCCTTTTCGCCGATCGTCCGAACAGGAAGTCCGAGCATCCCCTCTCTTTCTCTCTCAGGCGGCAGCCGCTTTCCATTAATCTTCAATAAGAGGCAGCTCGCGCGCGGACTTTCGGCCGATAGGCGAGGCCGGCTAGAGGGTAATGCTCCGCGGGCTCGGATAACGACAATTAATTATCCGCGGGCCCGATACCGACAGCAGCAGCGGCCTCGCCGCCCCAGCTCTCTGTGCCCCCGATCATCTTTTCCCAGGCGGCAGTGGCTCCCCTAGCTCAGCAATTTCCAATACTGCGCCACGAGACTTTTGACAGCCTTGCCAAGCGTAATTCCACGGCCGAGACTCCTGCAGCAGTGTCTACATCATACAGCGAAAATCGGCCTCTTTGCCAAATTCTCCTTTTGCCGATGACTTTCCCACGTATCGCGCGCGTCTGCCCTGTTCCATCGATTGTGCGTTCGTCCAATCTTTCTCTCTTCCTAGAGCATAAATCGTTATCTCTCGAGAGCTATAAGAATCCTTCGGCGCGGGTTGTTTGTTATTTCAATTAAAAGCTAACTTCACTACAGTTAGATTTGATAGGATCTGCGCGCGCGTATGCCTACACACATATCGAGTGAATAAAATAATGACGGAACGGCAGAAACAGGTTAATCGCCTACTGCTCACGTCTTGGCCAGTACAATACAGTTAGATTAAACGCAAGCCGCTCTCGTGCATATGCGCGAAAGCTCATCCTGATGCAGCTGCGAGAGACGCGTCATTTCGCGGTGCGGAGCCTGTGTGTTTTCCTCTCTTAATTCATGCCAACGCGAGCGATCCAATCTGCAAATCAAACGCAAACAAATTCATTAAATCGAGGGACTGCCTAAGAGGCCCGGAGAGTAGGCTCGTATCAGAGGCAATCGGTATAGAGACGCACATCCTCGGTGTGCCGCTCCTCGCGTCCGAGGAAATGAATTTCCCCCCCGAACGAGAGGTGCGCCTCGAGAAGAAAATTTAGAGGCGCGCGCCCCCCGGAAGCCTTTTCTCCCAGAGCCCCCTCTGTATACGTCTAGGCGAGGAAGAGCAAAGGTGGGGAGGGAGAATTAATGATCGTGCCCAGGCGATCGGCTCGCTCCGGAATCATCATCGCTCGCTAAGAGTTAAGCGTTCCGTTAGCGGCGGAGTTGAACAAGGTGGAGGTGGAGAGGGCTTTCGTGCCCGTAGCTCGCTTTTTCCGGGTTCACGCGTCGTTACGTGCTGGCCACGATCCGCGGCCGAGGAGGAGGAGGAGAATGAAGGTTCTCTTGGCGTACACTGGCTCTGCGGCCGATGCGCTTGGCCAGTCCGAGCGGCCACTCGATTTTCCGCCGATCGACGAGCGCTCGTCGATTCTCTTTCTCTTTCTCTCCATGCTGTCACGCTTCGTGGAGCCGAGTACTGCGGAAGCCACCACGGAATCTCCGCGCGATCCTTTTTCCTCTACCGACCTTTTTTTTTTCAAGACCTAGCAAAGAATGACGAAGAGGCTGTTTGGGATTTGTGTCTGGATGATCTTTCTGTATTCGAACGTTTCAAGGAGAGGGCGGTTATTTCGTAGCACAGTCGAAATTTGGGCTCGGCCTAACTCAAGTTGTAATGCGCGAGCTTAAAATTTTATTTTTTCAATAGGATGTTACTAGATTAAATTCGATATTTTTATTATTATTATTATGAACATCAGGAAGACAAGACACTACATGTGGTAACATGTAAAAAACTGCTATGCAAATTATTTAATGCTTATTACGGAACGTAGGTAGTACAGGACAGTAAGAATACTGTAATTAAATACTGCGCTCGGATGTGCATTTTTTTGTCGAGTGGTCGATTATCGATCGCAATCTACCCTATGGCAGATGATGATACGTAAGGGGTGTATCCGACGCTGTGATAGTTAGGGCGAGGGGCCTGAAAAAAATCGGGGTGTCACGCGAGAAGCCGACAAGTGTACTTATAGAATATCCTGTACATTGTATAACAGCGAGGCACGTGCAACGTGTATCATCTGTGCAAAAGCACCGTAAGCCGTTTGGGGATGAAAAAGGGGCATCCACTGCTAATTCAAGATCCATTGTTACGCGGACAATTTAGATTTCCATCTGGTGTTTAGTTTGCCGCTCCTCCTCCTGCTACTTGTTTTCCTCTCTAGTCCTCTTGTTTTTTCAACTACCAACTGATAATATCATTTCGTTCTTTATTGCGCGATATTCTTACTCTATGTGGTAGCCTATTCAATAATTTTAAACGAATATAACGTTGTTGGAACTTTTGATATAATAATTTTCTATTCGAATGTTTCATTTTTCGTAGTTTTTGTTTCTTGATATTAACAGTAAGATTCTTTTTTTTATTATGTCATAAATAAAACATTTTACATTTTAAAATGTTTTTTTTTTTACTACGGAATCAACAATTAGAGACACATAAAATAACGAAAGATGTGAAAAAAGTCAAATATGTATAATCTTTATTGGATGTCATTATACAAAGGCACAATAGAATGAAAACCAAATTTCCGACATAAAATCCCTCGAAATGAGAGATAATTTAGTTTCCTAAAAGCAATAGAACACAAGTTTGACAATAAAAAGGCAATAAAACCAGTCAAGTGTAGCAGGATAAGATGGTCCGATTAAAGGTAGAAAAGGTAAAGATCGAAAAAGCGAGAGAAAAAGAAACAAGAGGGCCTTGGAGCGAGGCGACGACTTCCTCTGATTTATGCACGCGTCCCGGTCTGCCTATATCCAGCGGCGGCGCACGCGCCCGGCGTAAAAGGGCCCTCGCGTGACGTGTATCGCTTACCGCGGGAAATTCGAGACTGACCCGAGGGCGAGCGGGGGAGGGGCATCGAGAAAGGACAGATCGTCGTCCGAGGGGAGAAGAATCGAGGCGCGTGCGAGAGGAAGACGGAGTAGAGAGGCCTGGCTCGGATTACCCAAGCCCCCGATCGTTCCCCTCCCGAAAATCTTGGGCACGTGGTGCGGAGCTGCGGCTGCGTTGATGATACCCCTGCGGACTCGCATGCGCCCCCCTCCCCCCGACTTCCTGAGCAAACTCAGCTGGACAATGGATGGATACGTGCGTTGGAGAGTTTATGCGGCGGTTCGACGAGGATGCCCCCGTTGATGTTAGAATTCGAGAGCTGTTAAACGGACCGCTGCGTTTTTAGTTGTGGCCAAGGGTGCAGAATCGTGCAGATGCAGAGCCGCCACGCGTTAGGCTGCTTTTGTGATTTATTCTACGTTCACGCCTTTTTGGCTTGATGCCGCTTGAGCGAAAAATTTTATTCAAAACGAATTATGACCGATTAGCGCTGCGGATTTTATGAGAGCATTTTTTTTCGCGCGCAATTCGCACGGGAATATTTACAAAAGACGTGTTCTGAAAATGGATTTTATCATTTGAAAATTATTTTAACAAAAGATAGTGTATCTGACTATAGAAAAAGTCATCGGCAATAACACGAATTAAAATCAATAATACTACTAAAACACGATTTTTTTTCATTTTGCTTTTTTATTGAAACGCCACAAACAATTAAACAATTACGAGTCAAAGTGAAAATGACAAGGCCAATTAAACGAGCTTCGGATGATCTTCCGATCGGAGGAGTAAATCGAATCCGACGGGCGTGCACAAACAATCCGTGCCGATAACGAAAATCAAGGGGTATAAGCTATTCAATTTCAGCCCTTACTCGAGAGTCGCCTGGGGGCTGAGTCTGCAGCAGCACAGTAGCAGCAGCAGCAGCTACTTCATCAAAGAATCGCATGGTTGGGGCCGGGATCGGACTCGTGCTCGCCGCGGGGCGACAGATGCGCGCACGCGCCCGTGAGTGGGCTCCCTTTAAAGCGTTTAGCGCCCAGAGTGCTCCCCCGGCGCGCGAGGCCCGCACGCGCCCGCCCCCACCGTCACGCACAGGTGCGCGCCCCCGTCGAGGCTCCGCTGTTGTTCATTCACTTGCGCGCATCTGCCCCGCGATTTTCTCCCGTTAATCTCGCGACAGCAGTTCCTTTATTCTCCTCGCGATACCCCCCCCCCTGCCCTGGCAATTTTGGCCCTGACACTGACTATGCGCCCTTTGTTCATTCTCGGCTCGGCTGATAGGCTCAGCCGGGCTTGTTACGCTATCGTTGAATTTTGTTTTCTTTGTCGCGCGATAGCACGGTTTGTCCAACTGGAGATTATGAGGGGTAAACCTGTTTTTGCCGGCACAGCCGCGTGATGTATTTTTTGTTTTGTGGTATTTCAGTAATTGGTTTAGCAAAAATATCGCCGTATATAATTACAAGGGAAATCTGCATGAAATGTATCCGATGTTACGATTCGAAAATCTCGCGTAGGCTCGTTTGTATTCAAAGTCCTGCATGTATTCACAAATTTTTCGCGGATATCACACGCACACATGCACAGATGTACACATAGAGACACAGAGAGTCACGGACACGCGTAGAGCCGAGTCTGGCTCGAGCGTAAAATAATCTGATTCCATGGGCAATCCACCATAACTCATCTAAATTCCATAAATTTCAATAGGGCATAGAAAGCAGTCCATAATTGATCAAAATAGTCTACACGTGGGTACATCGCTAACGTGTAGCACATGAAGAACCTCCTCTAGTTCGGAGCAGAGCTTGGTATAAGAGCCATTATCTGGGCGTACGCATCTCTCCGGCTCGCTCGCTCTCTCTCTCTCTCTCTTTCTCGTGTAGAGCCGGTGTGTCCTCTCTCGCGGCTCCTTCTGTCCGGCGTCGTCCGGGATGCGCGCGCACGCGAGAGGGGTACGACAGTGCAATTTTATCGGGCGCCGATCTTCGCCCTACCCCTTCTCTCCTGCCTCGTCTCTCTTCTCTTTCTCAAAGCAAAATCCTCTCGGGTTTGGCGCGTGTGTGCGCGCGCGCGCTTGCATCTTTCCGCCTTGCTCGTGCTATAAGCCCTGAGCCGGGCTTACGGAACGTCGACGTAGTGGCGACGAGCTATTATCGGGCCGCGAGGATCTCCGCGCGTGGCGCGAATCTAATTTTAATGTGGGCCCAGCGACGACGACGACGCCAGCGACATGGCCGCAAGCTAAAAAGGAGCGCCGCGAATGAGGGGGGGGGGAGAGGGAGAGAGACTAGAACTCTAGTTGGAGTCGCATATTCGGGCTGTTCCGTATGCGCCGTATGAATTGAATGCAGCAGCGGCATTGTGCGCCCCGCGACGGAAACGAATGTGTGTACAAGCTGTACCATCAGCAGATGTATGTAGGCGACGCGGAAATACGACGCTCAAATCGCCCGAGTGTCTGGGTGTATGTGTACCTGTGTATAAGGCAGCATGCGAGCCGTGCACGACGCAGATTAACCCCCCCTTGCCACCCCCCTCCTCGTCCAACTCCTTCTTTGCTCTCCTTACCGCGCTGTTATTACACGGCTAAACTGCGAGACTCTCCTTGCTTCCTTTTCTTTCGCTCGTATATACGATCCCCGGACTATTTGTCATACTAATTTTTCATGTTATTTGAATCGCTCTTTTTTCCTCATACTCCTTTTTTTCCTCTTCCTCTTTTCCACGTTCGAACAATGTGCCCTGTAATTATCGTTCTTTTGTTCCTGTTGATTTTACAAGTGTAATACTAAGCTGCATCGTGTCGTTCTTATTAAACAGGCAATGCCAGAAAGTATTTAGTACTCCATAATCATCAAAAAAGTCTAATTTATAATCTATGCACTCTTTGAAAAAAAGATCGGTTCGTACATTTTTTGTCGAAAGCAAGGGACAACTCGGAGAGAACGGTTCAATCGCGCATCAAAAGCACGTCGCTCTGGCGTACAAGTCGCGCCGCTCTGAGTAAGCGTATACCTACGGAAGAACATAAACAGAGCGCGAGCGAGACAAGAGGAGTTGAGGAGAAGTAGAGTCGGGAAGAGACGTAGGTCGGCGAACCTCAGCGAGGGCCAAATATGGACGGCCCTTCCGATCCCGCTGCCTCCTTAGCCTCTCACGCGGGTGTGTGCGCGCGCGCGCGCGCGCAACAGCCGACGACGACTTTTCTGAGAAAGTTTTCTCATGACATTCGTAAGCGAGTCTCGCGCGCGCGCTCGTAATCTGCGCGCAATAACAGGCCGGAGCACGCGCGCTCACCCGCACATCCTGACGTCATGCCGCTGAGGCTCAGCGTCTTACTCCCCCTACTACGAGATTTTCAGCTCGCGGGGCACAAGTCAAGCTTTGGCCTTGGCTCATTCTGAATCACCACTACTACTCTCATGATGATGATGATGATGATGTTGCTGCTGATGATGACGATTTTTCAGCTTGTAGTACACAGCCTCCGTCATTTGTGTAGATTACACGCGGCTTCTCATACCGATTTTCCGTCCATATGGTGCATCTCCTATTTTATCATCTTCATATTGAATCTTCTTAGTACGCGTAATGTAGGCAACGGATTAATGTTTACATCGGATGTAGGTGTACCTATGATACGTATTAATTATCGCGACTTCTTTCGAGTGGCCGGCAGGAGGGGGAGGAGGCGGGCAATCGACTACCGTGTTAGCTGGCAGGCGCCTAGAGTCAGGCTTATTTCGAGTAAGCCGCTTTCCCGGCGCTCTTGATAAATTATTCCCTTCGCGCTAAAAATTCCGAGGCCTTAAGTCCCGCGCACAGATCTGGGTTAATACATTCGCTGGAGAGGCGGCTATGGCTGATGGTGGTGCTGCTGCTTCGACGGCTGAGATTGAAGGGGGAGGGCCGCGTGAAGAGAGAAGCTCGAGTAACCCGATAATCGGCAGAGACGCGAGAAGGGCTCGGTTTCGCAGCGCGGCAGCTATTAAGGCCCAATAACGCCGGCTCGAGGCCAAAGAGAGCACTGACGGAGCAAAAGGGAGCATTCCCGCGAGAGAGAGAGAGAGAGAGAGAGAGAGAGAGAGAGAGAGAGAGAGGAGGGGACCGATCCGAGTGGGCGGACAGGGGGAGGTAGAGAGGAGAGCGCATACACTTGCTCTCTCGACTCATTGCCGAGCGTGACTAAGCGACTGGACGACTGCTGTATACCGGCTCCGTTGCTGCAGATTTACGGATCTGCTCGTTGGAATTCCGCCGCAAGGACAAAGAGAGATCTGGCACGGTCGAGAGCAGGGACAATTTGAGCTTGAGATTATTGCGCGAACGAATGCCCGGGCATACGAGATGTATGATGAGGCTAGTTGAGGATTCATGATATGCGGATGAGCTTAGTCGCGTTAACGAGCCGAACTGGTCCGAATCGATTTTTAAGCGCGTACTTATAAACGTATGAGGCTGGTGAATAGGAAAAAAGTAGATCTCACTCGGATTGAAAGTCGATTCAACAGATTTTTCTCACGTAATGACTTTGGTGTACGCGGTATAATACGCGGTGAAGAGTCGAAATTGTGAACGGAGAGAGAGAGAGAACAGAGGAGCGGGAAAAAGTGTGCCAGGCCGACTGCGATAAAGGCGTAATTAAGAGCGAGAAGAAGAAATAAAAAAAAAGGACGAAGTGCGCACAAGTGGGAGCAGCAGAACAGAGAGGTAGCCTCGAGTCGCGCATCCAAAGAAAGGACAGAGAGGAAGAGGAAAAAAAGAGAAGGAGCGATCTTTAAAAAATAGTTAACCATGCGCGACGAAAGGAGAAGAGTGTGAGTCAGCAAACGTGGAAGCAGGAGATGTTGCCGTACGTGTCAAAGCATCGCTCGCTCTCCTCTCTTTTCCCAGCGGTTTTTACCGGAGCGCGGGGCCCTTTGGCCGTGGTAAAAATTCCAGCGTGAGACGTAAGAAATGAGAACTAGTCTCGTGATAGTCGTATGTACGAGGGATTATCGTACATGCTCACTGGGGGCTCACACGGGGGTCACAAAAGGCCGGACATAATTCAATCTAATTGCACGAGGCCAGTCGATATTTCACTGCAGTGCCGGTGCAGTGCCGAGAGAGAGAGAGAGAGAGAGAGAGAAGTGCTTCGCGCACGAGGTATATGAGCACGCGTGCTGCCGGCTCGCCGGGAACGAGAGAGAAAGAGCTCGAAATTATCGCGGCTGGCCGGCAATTAGGGAACGTGACCAGACGAGGGCTCTCCGGCTGGCCCTCTGCGCCCTCCTCGTCCCGCCTGGCTCTCTCATTTTCCGTATCGGCAGCCGGGGATCGGGCGCGCATCCTATTCCGCCTCCTGCACGCTCGCTTTCCAGCTCCGTGACTCGGCCGCCGATCGGCCCTGCAGCGCGCTCCTGCTTGTTCTACCAGATCTCGAATCCTGCCCGCTTCCGGAGGACCTGCCGGATCTCCCTCGCTCTCTGTGTTGTGGCCACCCGCCAGGTGTCGGCCGGAATTAACAGCTTAGCGCGAGAAGTCTAGCCGGATCCCAGAGGAGTAGCCGCTACCAGTGCTGCTAATGAGCCGCGCACGGGAATCCCGGCGATGCACCTCCGGCGCAGTTCACACTCGGCAGCGGCCGGGCGGCGCAGAGTTATCGCACCCTGCCCCCCCCCTCCTCCCCCCCACCGCCGACATATACCGCCCGTGTGCTTTTACACCTGAGCGCCGGGCTATCGGTCGCGAACTCGCTTTCCCGGGCTCCCTGCTGCTCGCCGGCTTCTTCTCCGGCCCTTCCCCCCCGGTCAGGCTCTTACCGAAAGATAAGGACCCTTCGAAGCTGCTCGCCGGCTACCTCCCCTCTCGCCGCCGATTAGATTGGCCGTCTTGCCGGTGGTTTTTTTTTCGTCACCGCGCGCAGCCCCGGACTATCGAGGCCCGAGGTTAATTAATCACGCAGCTCCACGCCCGAGCTGCGGGGCCCCAACGGATTTATCGGGAGTGCCAGGGGCACGCTGGAGGGAGAAAAGGTGCGTGGGGCTATCGATCCTCTTGGCAGATATTATTGCCGGCGCATTGGGAGGCGCTGATTAGGGCTTTTTCGAATGAGCCCGGTCAAATGAGTTTTCGATAGTGCTATTATATGCCGCGGCTGGTAATACTTATCTCCGGCTACGGATTATAGCGAGAAACAGTGTGATTAGAGCAGTAAAAAACGCGGCGGCTGCTGCTGTTCCTGCTGATTGCAAAATAAGGTGTACGGGGGCCTTGGAGTTTCTCTAACTGTTTGCTTATCTTTCCCCGAAGTTTGCTTGGAAATCTTTCGTGCTTTGGCTGAAAATCCGTTATTATTTATCGGAGCCAGAAGATTCGAGCGATCGATACACAATTCGTGCATACGTCGTAGACATGCGATCCTCGCTATTACTACTACTACAACTGCTATACTGCTACTATTACTATCGGTCGAAATTGCGGATGCAATTAAATATAATTTTCAACCTTATTAAAAGTAACATTTTTGCTTGATAACCCGGGACAGAGCGACTAAAGCGTGTGTTGCTTTGCCGAAAAAAGACAACAAAAAAAAAAGAGTTAAAGAAGACGAAAAAGGAATATTCTGTGTAACGCCATAAATTTCGGAAATAGCAAAAACCTGGAATACATAAAAAAGCGCGAGAAGGTCGTTTCCGTACAAAAGCGACTGGGTCGTATCCTCGTCGCCGATCCATTCATAAAAATCACGAAAAGCCCGCAGCTCCTGCCCCGGAGCGTATCCAGAAATCGTTAAAACCTGTCGGTTTCAGGAGAGAGAGAGAGAGAGGGAGAGAAAAGGGAAGGGAGAGAGAGGCGGCTTACGCGTTGGAGCTTCCCTCGTTCCACCTCGGCTTTTTTATGCAAATAACGGTATAATTATCATATCATTTCGGCTTCGGAAGAAACGAAATCGGCCCGTCACAAAGATTCGATCTCCGGCCAGTTCGGCGAGAACGAGGTGGACGGAGGAAAAGAGAGAGGAGAGAGCCAAGGCAGAGAGAGAAGGAGGGCAGGCCAGGCGTGAGAGGAGCGAAAAATCCTGGCTTCTGCCTCGGCAGCACAGAGGAGAACAGCAGCTCCGAGCTGCTGGCTATAAAATACTTAGTTTAAGTAGGCCTGCTCCCGGGCCCCCTCCTCCCCCTGTCACCTCTGTCGCAAGTGCGGACGCCTTATCGCAGGCACACGCGTGCGTGCGTATACAGAGACATGTGTAGGGGGACGGGGGCTGCTCTCCTTCCTCCCGGCTTATCTCCCAGCCGTCGGCCAATCGTCGCGGTTCCAGCCGGACTCGCCGTACTCTCTTTCTCGCTCTCTCTCTCTCTCTCTCTCTCTCTCTCTCTCTCTCTCTCTCTCTCTCTCGTGAGCGTTCTGGAGATTACGCAGAGCAGAAAGACATCGGCGCGCACGGTCGCGCGCTAATTGCGTGCAGCGACGTGCGAATTATTCGCGCGCGTGCGCGTCATCGCTGCTGTGCCCTTATACACCGGGGCTCGATTCACCTCAACTCCTGCTATGGGCCTCTGCTGCTGTGATTCTCTTTTTTTTTCCTTTGCGTTTTAGCAAAGGACCAGCCGATCGGTAAAAATAACTTAATTAATGCTGTGAGGCCAAAGAGAAAGAGAGATGCGCTGCGAGTTTGCGCCAAGGCGAAAACCGGCGGCCACGGCTACAGCAGCAGCAACACACCGGCGCTGCTGCTGCTGCGATTATCTTTGCCCGTCTAATTAGACGGCGAAAAGGAATTCCACGAACGGAGAGTTTCGAGAGAGCCGCCGTGTGGTAGAAAGAAAGAGGGAGAGAAAGATAGCTCAGATTTTCGATCGCAAGGAAGCTACCGCTGCCGCCGACGCTACTGCTCAGGAGCGCAGTTCCAGACGAGAGAGGAGAGATGAAGGAGCCTTATTCACCTACCCTATATAGCTGCTCGACTTTTTACGCCCGGATGTTTTTCTTTTCTGATAAAGACGTGATTTTCGAGGAACAACCCGGCGAGCCTCTCTTACCCTCCCTTGGCCCTTTCCTGCGCGCAAAGTGTGTCTGGCATCGGCTACCGCTGTCGATTACTCGTTGAAATCGTTTTCGGATCTTACCAAGTGTTCGCCTCGGCTTTTCGAGGGCTCTGGGCTATTGTGCGTTGAGAGCACCTCCGAAGCCTGCACTGCTTCATAAAGCTCGCCAACAATTTTATTAACTGTAATTTTGGCTTCGAGCCACTTTTGCCTTTATGCCTTTTTAAACGTATTGTGGTTTTAGCCGAAAACAACCATTGCTCCGAGTGCTAAACGAAAAGAGAGTCACGATGCCGTATTGGCGCGAGATGTACATCGATGCGAATTCAAAACAATCCAATAATCCGACAGACATACACGTCCGTTTTCCCATATGCAGCTAATGTCAATTTATTAAAATAAATGTATAATTAATTAAAAAGGAGCTACCGATCATAGCTGCCGCGATATCGCTCAATTACAGCAAAATCGCTTGATCAACGGCCGTCTCTCTCTCTCTCTCTCTCTCTCTCTCTCTCGACTCTCGGCATTAGCTTTCACTCGAAAAAAAATGTCATCCCATGCGCCGAGTTCCCGGTGGCGGTATAGCGCGATCGAACACGTCCACATGGACGTTTTCTTCTGTCGGCAAGCTACATATATACGCGCAAGTAGCAAAGCCGTTCCCTACGAGTAAACGACTTAATTAGGCCGGACACACCGAGCACGCGAAACGACATCATACACGTCGCTATTTTTCTCGACTTCCCTCCGCCCGGAGAGTTGCATCAGAGAGAGCTCGCCACGTCTCGCTACGCACTTTCCCGTGAAAACGCTATAGCGGCACGTTATGGCTGCCGCTCGAAGCGCCATGCCTCGTTACACATCTCTCGCGATCTCGCGGCTTGTATTACCGGATTTCTCCCCCCCCCTCCCACGCCCCTTGCCCACTACACGCTCATGCTGCTACGTATATATCTATATACCGAAAGGCACTCTCAAATATCCCCGGATAATAACGGCAGCGGCGACGACGTCGGCTGCCATTAAATACCCGGGGCCATTTCTTGTATAATGTGAAAAGTCGATAATCGCCGGAGCGACCTCGTTATAGTTTGCGAGTCATACTCGTTAGGCTTCTAGTCTAAGCGTTTGGATCCAGCTGCCTCGTTAAGATGTATTAGCTTTTACGACACTCTCTCCTTCTCTCCCTTGCAGCGGAAACAATGTGCAAAAAAACTTCTTATTTATATGATAATGCTAAATTCACCGTTATCATTGAAAGTAATTTATAATCAAATTTTTCATACCTGAATAACGATTATTTGATAATTACCATCATTATGCGCTTCTCCGCAAATAATGAACTCCTTTATACAATTCAGTACTTTAAATAACAATCAGGATAATATTTTAGAATACAAGCATGATGTAAGAAAATATCAAATAAGCAAATTTTATTATAAAACGTGGCAATCCTGATCGCAGCTTTTCTCTCTTTGTAAAATAATCCCTCGTGACGGTCCACTGCCAATCTCTTGCATCCAGTTTTTTCAGCTGCATCGCCGCAATGCAACACACGGAGCGGAATAATAATTGAAACGCTCCTCTCGCAAACAGTAGATTAATTTGCATGCAAAAAACTCTTCTTCTCCTTTCTCAGGCCAGTCGGTATACTTATCTCGCGCGTCTATCGGCTCTCGCAAGTCTCGCGTAGAAAAGAAAAGTCAAGCATAAAGAAATGCGTATACGCGCAGAGTCGAAGCTTGTGCAAGCGCTCGGTAGCGCGAGAAGGAGGATGAGAGGAGGCCGTGACAATGCCTTGTGCTCCGGCACTTCCGCAGAAATCGGCAGCATTCGAGAGCCCCCCCCCCTCCCGGCCCATTGCAAATCCGATCGCTCGCTCCGACGTTGCCTCATCATCCGCCGCCGCGACCCGATATCATCGCTCTGCTCTGTAGTGCAGCTTTCGCAAGGAACCCCCAGGGCCTCCGCTCTTATAGTTCTGCCATAGAGAGATCCCTCGGCAGCTTATTCTTGCGAGAGAGCGCCCCTATCGATTCAGTTCTCTTCTTCGCTATCGCCTTCCTTAGATTGCCCGCTTTTTCGTACGGCAACTGTGAGGAAACTATATAGCGTGTATATAGACGAAGTGCAATGTTGACAACAATTTAACGCGTGTGATTATTGCAGAGGAGAGTCTATAATTCACGCGCTCGATCGTAATAAGCGCTAAACGTCTTAATTATACAGGCGTTAATGAAAATTGCGGGATTGAAAAAATTAGATCGATTCTCAGACTGTAGAATTAGACGGGCGGACGTTAATTATGAATCCGTAGAAACGCCAGTTAAGCGTCAGCCAGCTCTCGATATAATTACAAACTTAAAAGCTCGAAGCCTATTCAATTAAACTTGCCGCGGCGGACCGCAATTTTATTTATTACGAAAGTGAAAAAAAAAATACACACATGCAGCCCCTTGCCCCCTTCCCTCTCCCACGGCATATCCATCGCAAAGGCTTGGTAGTATTGGCGGTCATTACGTAAAGCGAGATATACTTTTCTTACAAATCACTAGCGCGCCATAAATCTCGGGAGCGCTCGGAATCAATCGTCGATTTCTTTCTCACAATTTTCTCCGCTCGCGTCTCGCATCGAACGACTCTCTTTTATCCACATAGCGACTCGTCCTCTTTCTCGGTCAGCCTGCCTATCTTCTCTCGCGATATACAACAATTCGCTAACAAAGAGCAAATTTCGATCGGCATGCGCGTGAGCTCCTGTTTTCCCGAGGGAATAAGCTGTAACCCGTGTATACGTGGCGAGCGATCGAGAGCAGTGAAAAAGCCATTCGACGCCGTATAGTATACGCGACTTCTCCTGTATAGATATGACGCGGGAAGTGGAGGGGAGGAAGAGAAGCAGTGGAACGCTTGATACATGCGGGCTCGCGGAACGAGTTTGTCGCATTTTTTTTTCTTTACAGCTCACTCGTATAGAGGGAGAGGGTCGCCTCGTAAAAGCCCGGTGTATTTCTCGAGTGTGTTTTCGCGCGCTCGCTTGATCAGCTTGGAAGCTCGAAGCGCAAGCTGCCCACACCTCTTGGACGTTTATATTCCATGAGCGCCTCGATATTTCTTTAACGCTCGATTTGATTTCCACGAAGTTTGACGGCAGGCTGTGCAGGTCTTAGGGGAGTGCTATGAGAACCCGCGAAGCTCTCGTATAGCTTGTGCTTCTTGACTTTTAGATTTTTCTGGTACTACCCGCGAGGAGGCTGTTTTATTCTTTCGCTTGTATCGTCGCTCTTGCTACACTTGCCAGTGTTCTGCATTTTTATACAGCGTATATACGTTGGATATACGGTTAGGATATATGCGGAGAAGAGAAAAAGCTGTACATCAGCGCGCTGCGTCGAGATTACAAATACCCGGTCATTGATATGCAAATGATCTTGATCGTGTGGCTTTGGAGAGAGAGAAAAGAATACAGATGTCCGCGCAGAATTGAGAAAAATGCAATGCTAAACGAGAATAAAGTTCGTTTTCAGTCGCGAACAGGCCTGTACCGTATAAGTCTAACCTCTCGCCTTTAATATTCCAATTTTTAAATCCACGCTTGACCGACCGTAATTACGTTATAACTTTACCGACAAACGTCTAGGGGTAAGGAACATCGTCGCCTTATTAATCTTCCGGAGACTCGAATGTGTTTTTCTTCTTATTTCGCCTCTTTCTCTTTCTTTCTCGCGGCACTTAAGAAAAAAAAGTCATTCGTTTGGTCGACACCTCATTAACTCCGCCTCGAGATATTATGCGGGATTTCCAAAGTCGACCTGATTGATCAGCGCTGATATTCTCACTTTCCTTTAATAAACAACCGTATTGCTTTTTTCTTTTTACAATCCTTGAATTGATCGGTAAACAACACAATCCGCTGTTATTTATTTTTATCAGTGATTTCATCAAATAGACAATCGATTTTAACATACGCGTGGAAAATAATGTTTTTTGAAAACATTGTAAGATTCGGGAAAAAAATGAGTAAAAAAGAGAAGAATAAAAAAAAAATTAATAAATAATCAGGAGCGTTAATACTTGTGATTAATAAATCGCTAGCGCCAATTAAATTAATTCGACAGGAATGAAATACGACGAGGGGCACCGACGATAAATACGTTCTCGATGGCATTTTAAAGATTTAGCCGCTCATCGCGCTCATAAATAACTTATTCCCCTCCTTCGGCGTCCTTACGCCCGACACTTTCACGTAAACATCAAACGGCTAATGCGGCATAGAAATTTAAATGATCCCCCCTCTGCCCCCCTCCCTTTAGAAGAGCGTTTGGAGAATATATACTGGCACATCCTCGATTATCCGGATCTGCTTAGACGTGCCCGTTCACCCCACGAAATGCATAACGAAAGCGGCCTTCCTTCTCCAAACCTCCTCCCGGTAAAGTCCCGCCATGTAGTATACGTACTCCCTGCATATGAATCGAAAGCAAGCTCGGCTCGCGGGCATTAATATTCAAACGCGCTCCATTCCCCTCCTTCCCCTCCACCTATCTTCTTTTATTTCCTTGTATTCCAAGGTCGGCTTGGACTACTGTGGGACGCCGGCTGGTGACACGGAGAACGAGACTGACGGAGAAGGAGGAGGAGTCGGAGGAGTATCGGCGCTGCCGGCGTTCACATGTAAATTCTTCGATTGAGACGCGCTTTTGTCGTCGCGTTCGGCCCACACCGCGGGATGTGTCAGCGCCCACTATATTCGCATAACGAATGAGAACGAATGCCACCCGGTCGGCGGGCCCCTCTGTCTTTCTCCTCTCCCCCCGTAGTCCTTTTCTTCGCTGAAAACGGAGACATAAACGCGATGAGCGCGCAAGAATTTGTTTCGCTAACCCATCCGCGTAATTTTTTTATTTTTTTTTTGTTCCAACTTGCCTGCTTTTAATGTCGCCTTTCTATTTTCCAAGCTACTTTCGCGCGTGCGTAAACTTTGAGTAGCGATGACACGGCATTAATTTAGGAGGAAACTCTTTCTCGGCCGGTCATTATGAGTTTTACTTGCGAGAGAGCGCTGGAATTACTTTGAGTTACGTTGAGCTGATCTGCAGTTTCGAGGCGAGCCGCGACGGGTCGTTACGTCGTACTTGCCGAGCGAGGAAAAGTTTCGCCGGCGTTAAAAAATTAACGTACATCTCGGTCGGTCTGCTGTTATTGCAGAATGTCAATAATTCATCTTTCGCTTCGTTTCGCGGAAAAGTATTTTTACCGTTGGATAAAAAGCCTCGTAAATGTTTGTACAGAAGAGAACGGCTCTCTTTTTTATTTTTAATTAATACAACTTTTCAATGTCATCGTTATAAAGATGTGTAATTATAGGGAAACCGAGGATAAAAACTATTTATACACTTGTTGCAAATCGATCGCGCCACTCGTGTGTGCAACGATGAAAAATTATAGCATATATATACAGCTTGAAATAATAAAAAAAACTTATCATGCGGCTTATCCCTTTGGCACCGACAATGCGAAATTAAACATGAGAAACGAAGCAAAAGAACAGTATCTATAGGCTGAATCGGCTAACTAAGCAGTGCAAAAAGCCATCCCCGAGCATGCTCTCTCGCATATATCTTCAATTAAAGCACGCGCGGCAGCGGAGCGCACTCGATCGCATATCAAAACGACAAGAGACGCCCAAGAGCTCTAAGCGAATCAATTAGATCGGATGGGCCGGCAAGAGGGTGGAGGGAGGGGCATGGTAAGGGGGGAGGGAAAGAAAAAGAAACGGAAGGAGAGCCAACAACAATCGGTCGTGGGCCGCGCATGGACGAAAAAAAAGAATAACGGCTTCATTAACAATCCTCCCTTGCGAAGTTAATTAAAGGTCGCATCGACCGGAATCCCTCTATGCCAAGAGGGAAAAGGCGGAACTGTACGTTTCTCTCTCTCACTCACTCTCTCCCCTTCTCTCTTCCTCTCTCTCTCTCTCTCTCTTCTACCTGGCATTAATCACTCGATCGCGCTTCTTCTTTCTCGACTAACCGCGCGTTACTTATTCTCTCTCCGGAGCTCCTGCTTCTCTCTCGCTGTGTAATGTGGGCAATATTCGAATCGTTGGTGCATCTACCCCTCCTGCCGTACGCTCGCGCACACATCCGACCGATTTATTGCTCGGCCTGCTAAAATATATCGACAAGCCGATCTCGACTTATATCTAGCGGCTAATTGTAATTAAATACGTGAGACCTTCGTCTGCCGCGTTGAACCGAGCACGCCGGTGTGTTAACCTACTGCGTACACACGAGCTCTTTGACTATTGCGCGTTAGCTTGTTGAAATTTTAAAGAATTTTAAATTTAAAAATACGATACGAATCTAGGAGGAAATGCAGTTTCTTTTCGGTATAGATATGTAATTTATTTAGAGGACGCCGTCTCGCTTGCATTTCCAGCGTTAAATTTAAGAGAGAAGAAAGAGCTGGAAGGAAGCCCAAGCATGAGAGCCGAGTAAGAATGAGCAGGAGGAGGATGAGGAGGACGAGGGGGAGAAGTGGCCGAGGAGGAGGAGGATGCTAGCGTGCGCAATATGCATCGCACGAAGTACGTGTTTACGTCCTATCTGAGTCGGTGCTGCTGGTGCAGCAGGAGCAGCAACAGCCACACGAAAACTCCCTCTCCGGCTTGACCAAGAATGCGCAGGTATACATATACGTGTGTGTTTGCATCCTCTTGCCGATTCTCCTTGCTCCGGGAACTTTTTCACCTGTCCTACCGGCGCGCTCGGCATAAAGAGCACGCGAGAGCAAGCCCTGTATATATGCGAGAGCCCAGAGAGAAAGAGAGCATTCTCCTCTCGGCGCCTCCTCCTCGGCTTACGCGCCCGAGAGCGAGACTATAGTTCCGCTTGGCTGGGGCGATAATGCCCTCGTTAATATGCGCCTGAGTACTGTTACATTAACGTTAATGCCACGCCGGCGCGGCTCTGATCCTTAATGCGCCGGGCTTAGAGGGATGCGAATCCTGTTGTTCCAGCGTTATGCTGCGTTCGTGATCGTTCTGCCATGTATGCGCACCGCAGAATGCATATCTTTTTTAATATTCAGGCTTGTACTCGCTCGGCTGTCTTTGAAAATTGCCGCTTAGACTTGCTGCGAAAACATTGGGCTGCATATGGGTGAATTTGCAAATGGCACGTGCGACATCCGTTTTCTTTTTTCTTTAGAACCCGAGACTTACGACGTTCAATGCAGATAAGTCTTTATTCGGGCCTAGTATACCAGGGGAGCTAAAATTCCGAATGACTTTTGTTGTCATCGAGCGACATCATAGTTGCGTGGGGGAGCACAGGTGTAATGGTCGAGGCTGAAAAATCGCTAATAAAATTAATGCGGATTTGCTAGGGGCCGACAAGTGGCTCGAGGCAAAAAACTCGAACGTCTTTATTAAACGAGTGTAATAAAAGTATATCCTAAGCCGATGCGCCCCGAGACTAGCGATCCGTGCGCAGCAGACGCTGTAACGATCGGCCGATCGTTTGGCGATCTTCGATTTTTTGACCCCAAAATGATTACCCAATTATTTTGCCGTGTATAACATTTCTTATAACAATTTGCGGTTAATTTTCCCTCTCCGACCGTCCGCCTCTCTCTCCCTTGGCTTTCGTCCGTTCCGGGAGAGAGAGAGCTGCGCGGGGCTCACGTATAAGAATCACTTCTTTCTGCTGCTCTCTCTCTCTCAGCTTCGTGCGCTCCTCTTGCTTCTTCTTCGTCTTTCTCCTTCGTCTTGTTCGTGTTTTGGCTCGCACGAAGAAGCCGAGTGGAATGTCAGACCGATCTAATGCGCGTATAGGAGCCCTGCAACCTGTCGGACGTGTATACACCAGGACAACCAAGCTATATACACACTGCCCTTACACACACACGCGCGCGCGTCCTCGGCAGGCTTTCTCGCGCTCGACTCCTTCTTCAGATCGGCCCTATCCCCCTCTTTATATTGCTGCCTCTCTTTCCCTGCTCTTTCTCTCAGCTGTTATAAATTTCTTACTTGAAATCTTGACGTTTTGCAACTTTAACTCTTTTATTGTACGCGCTTGCTCGAACTCGTGTTTCATGTTGTTTTAAACATTATTTACATAGCCAATACCCGTGTGTGTGCTTATGCTCCGGGAGATCGCTGAATTTATTAGTGATTTTCAAATGCGCTCAATGAACACGATCGGCCGCTCTGTATCACAACACATCGGCTTTATTTGTAATTCAAGCTAATCGAGGCATTCAATTTATAAACTGGCCGCATATTATTCTGCCATCGTCGTTATTTACACGGGTGACAAAATTGTTTTTTTTTTTGTATTGGATCAATAAATGAAATTTCTTCTTCGCGTGTTTTGCGATATCGTTAGTTTTTATTGCAAAGTACGAATGACTTTCGTAGGTTGCAGTTCGTTACCTAATTTCACGCATAATTATCTCTTGTGTAATTAATGTTTAGGTTATGAAACTTCTCCAGAAATATTTGAAGAATTCGCATTGGTATAAGAAGTGGATTGCAATAATACCACTTGGGATAGAACATGCATTACTATATGACTTTCCGTTTTTGATAGTAGATTAATTGTCTGATAAAGAAGTGAGATTCGTATTCCCATCGAAGTGATCTATTGTGTACTTTTCAGAAGTAATCATAAAGTTTCCACGGCAACACGACGATTATTAAGACGATAATAATAATTTTTATCACCGTCCTCTTAATAGAAGTAATATAATAAACATAAGCTCGGGTACGTACATTTATTTGTGATTCAAGTTAATGTAAGTATTCAGCTTTTTACCAATGTTGTTGATCGTCTTGTTACATGAGCTTGACAGCATCAATTGCATATGCTTCATTTGTAAAAACTGACAAATATTTTTGCTACCAAGAATTTATACTTTCAAATGTATGATATACCCCAAAAAAATGTTTAAACAGCATTACTTGAAAAAATTACGTGTCTTATTAAAGGCTAAATAGGTGTGCAAGTTGCGCTAATAACGCAATTTTTGACGAGTACAGGTCACTTCTGTTCCCAGGGACATCGAAATAATTTAATGCTTGGAAAAAGTCAGCAGCAGCGCAGTTAAAATATAAACGACCTCTCGCGAATCTAATCTATACGAGTAGTAGACGCAAGAAGAGGTGGAGAAGGTGAAGCTGGAGAGAGGAGGGTGAGGGGGCAAGTATAAGGTGGAGGTTGCACAGCAAAATCTCTCTGTTTCTCTGTGGTAAAAGGAGCGGAGAGTGCACAAGGGGGCCCTGAGGCGTTTATTATAGCCTGGCATTGATGCACACATACACTAGCGCGCGCACACACCCAAACACTCGAGAGTGAGAATCGGGGGGAGGGGTACGTCATGCTGGCTCTCTCGCATGCACGTGTAGGCTCTTGCTCAGGGTATATATCCACTAGCGTGTCCATGACGACGGTTCGCCAAGGAAGCCAAGTCCTTCTCGCGGAGCCCGTGTGGGTTGTGTGTATGTGTGTGTACGCGCGTTTACGAGAGAAATGAAGTCGTTAGCGCGCGCGGGCCCGGCGCAACCGCCGGCGCTGGCAGGGGCAGTTTTTCCACGGCGCCTCCGCCTCGTCCGTCGATCCGCGCGGCCAGGCTAAGCTGCGCTAAGCTGGAGCCCCGCTAATTTCAGGAATCTCGCGGCGGCGCGCAAAAGTCCCGGGGAATCCTAATTGATCGAGGCGCGCGTTATTAACGGCCGGCATTCGTTAGCCCGAGCAAGGGCGTGCTTTATGCGCGCGGGGCTCCCTTTTTTTCCCCGCGTATGGCCGCTCGTATAAAGCCCGCGCGGCCCTCCTGCCCCGTCCTCCCCCACGTATTCGCACGGGTAACGAAGCACGCCAGTTTTAGCGGTTTATTGCGTACGCAGCTGCGCGAGAGATGTTCCCGTCCGCGGAGCAGCGAGATCTCGCGGATAGCGGGAAGTCGGCGGATGACTTACCGGCCGGCCGTTTAAGCTTTATGGGCCCAGCCAAGCGATTTCTCCCCCTGCCGCCTTCGCTCCATCCATCCCCTACCGTCTTTTCCGAGCCTGGGACTTTTAGTGGGAAATGTAGCGATTTCGATTTTTCGTGCCGCCGCGGCGCCGGAAATAGCAGCCGAGGATTGCTTCAACTATCGTAGGAGCGAGATACTCTTGGAATTTTCTTCTAGCTTCATTGTTTGGATTGCTCGGGCGTACGCGAGAATACGCCCGAGGAATACCTAATCGACTATCGTTTTACGTGAATTATTGTAATGCTGATGATTTATTTTCGTATTTTTTTTTTCAAAGGAAAAGGGAGAGAGAGAGAGAGAGACTTCCGATCGTCAGTCCATAGAATTATTTGTATATGGATGACTGTCGTTTACTCGAAATGTATTTATTTGCAAATGGAATATTTCTTAATAAGAGTTCGATATTAAATTTTATATTTTTCTGAAACATAAAATTAATTGAAGTGAGAAAGGAAATGGCCTTATTTCACGTTTTTCATCAATTCTTCATAAAAATATAAATATGTTATTAAAAATGTAGAACATCTTGCTTGATTCAGTCGCTTTTTACAAGTGTGCGTAATTTTTAATATTTTTTTTTATTTTAACTTATTGATAGGAAAGATAATTACAACCGTGCGCTCGTGCACTTTTTTTTTATTCGCTTTATTTAAAAAATTTCGAAAGAATTTAATAGCACCTTACTTGGCAAACTAATTATTTCATATGAAATTTTAATCAAAAAGTGCATATACATTTTTGAAAAAGCTATACGTAAGCAGCGAATCACATGTGGAGGGAGAGAGAGCCGGCCTTTTTTTCCCCTTTTCAACGCCGAAGAAATACTTAAAAGTTACGAAACGCTCCGAAACTTGTTTTCAGCCTTTATTTTCTTCCTTTATTTTTTAAGGATCGCGCAAGTCGGCACGGGAGGGTAAATGCTTAAGTAAAATTCGCTACAAATTAACTGAACGCAAGGCGTGTAGAGAGTGACGGCAGGAGCGGCAGGAGCACAGCAGTCATAGCGGCAAAAGAAATTCTCTCCAATTTCAGGGCCGTAAAACTCGCTTTTACTTTAATTCAGCGCCAGTCTGGCTCCCAGCCCCGGCAACGGGCGTTACTGCCGTTGTGACTCGCCAGTGAAATCTCGGCATATTGTACGTTTACGTTTGGGAAAACGCCACGAGTTCTCGAGTCTCGTATAACCCGAGAAAACGAGCTTTCAGCTCCTCTTGACGAAAACCGGATACGAGCATTAACGAGAAGAAAAGGCGTCGCCCGAGGAAAATCATTCAAAGCGTCGAAGTAGCCGAGTAGACTTTTGATTTTTTGCCCAACCGTATCTTGTCGTCCGACGACTTTACACGCGCGCTTAATGAGGTTTTTTCATATGCAAATCCAGGGCTTAGAAAACATCGTTCCCAGGATGGATCCTGTTTTGAATCGGCCAAACTGCGATTGTATGGAATATACGAGAGTCATTATCCTCACCTTTGCTAATCTCAACTTGAGCCCCGTAATACCTTGAAAACTTTGTTGCAGCGATGACTAAATTAACCCACTTTCGCGTGTTTTCATCGAAATAATGAAATTTTCAACAAATCGGCCTCTCTCGCGCAACATCTGTTGCTCGTAAAATTATCCAGACAAAGACTGTCTGCTGTATCAAACCAGCCCCGGCTGTTTATGCGAGCGTACACGAGTAAGTAGAAGCTGCCTGCCTTCGAATCTCTTTCCATCGCTGCTTAAATACACCTTCGATCCGAAGGTCGCTTTTACAATTATCGGCCTGACCCTCGGACTTTCCGCATCGCGATAATACGTGCAACAATACGCTCAAACGCCGTGAGTCGGTAGATGAAGAGAAAGCCGGACGATTCTAGTCCGAGTAGTGGCAATTAGAAGCCTCGCGCGCTGGATATGCTGTCATTGGAAGTCTTGGATTTCGGTCTGCCGGCGTAAGGAGATTTTTATGGGGTCCGAAACGAGCGGTGGCTGCGGAGCAGCGGGGCACGCTTGGAATTTTCGGAGTCAATCCGTGGGTCGCAGCGGCATCGCGGGATTTCTCCTTAGTTAGGCCCTTCTCCTCTGCCGATCCGGCCTTGCGCTTCGCTTCCCCATTTTTGTCTTTTTGCTCATCTCCTTTCATCCCGCTCCTCGCGCTGATGCGTCGTTTTCGGGGCGCGTTTTTCTCCCTCCAGCTCGGCTCGGACGCTTCCACCTTTTTTTCTTCGCTACCAGGATTTTTGAACCCCTCCCCTGTACCCTCCCGCCGCTGCTGTTCCTCTGTGTGTTCGGGTTCCCTCACTCTCCGCCAAGTTCCGTCCTGTAACAGGCTAATGCAATTAAATTTGTGAAAATATCGCCGCTGCTGCTGCTTCGGCGACTATGCGATTAATTACGAAAACTCGCGCTGTTAATTTTGTCGAAGTCTTTTATGTGACTCTGCAAGACGATTTTTGCTTATTTAATTAAAAAAAGGGAGATCGTGTGATCGTATTTTATTTTATTTAATCGACTGTATAATAGACAGCCATCTTTTTAAAAGCTTTTATTTCCAATTTGCAAATTTAAATCATAAAATTACTTGTGGATAATCATAGAATGATTTTATTATTGCAGAACTTGCCGAGCGAATGTAAAGAAGAAAAATTGGATCATCAGAAAAACATATCGAGCATTCCATCAATGTCAGTTTGGAATACCGAAAGTATGAAGAAACGAACGCGCGTACACGTACCTCAGAGCTGCAACTTAATTCTCACTCGGGCCATCGTCTTCCAAGCAATTCGCTCTCTTGCAAATCTCTTGGAATGTGTTCACCAGCAAGCAGGTATGAAATCATATAGCTATTCGATATACAAGTATTTCACAGGATGACATGAAGAGTGTAAGGGACGCAAAAGGAAAAATCTGGAAGAATAATGTTTGGTCCATTAGGATATTCAACTGCGACTAGTGAAAAAAATGACGCTGCACTATCGCAGCATTAGCTAAGGATCTTGCTTGCGCCTCGGATAATCTCATTATTATGCATTATTACATAATTAAGGGAATATCACGTCCTCATTCATTATATGCGGGACCAGAATTTATTTGCTCCTCGGTCCCTTTTCATCAGCATCTTCTTCCTCCAACTCTCGCGTTTTTTCTTCACCGCAAGGAACAAGCGAGAGAGCGAGAGAGAGGACGAAAGAGCGAGAAAGAGAGGCCCGCTCGTACACAGTTCGCGTGTGCGGACCTCCACCTCCTCATCGCTGTCGTCGTCGTTCGTCGTTCCGTATCTCCCCTTCGCGTCGCTTTGTTTCTTGCAAGAGTGAAAGAGAGAGAGAGAGAGAGAGAGAGAGAAGAAGAGAGAGAGAGAGAAGAAGAGAGAGAGAGAGAGAGAGAGAGAGAGAGAGAGAGAGAGAGAGAGAGAGGGAGTGAGGGAGAGTCTCGTCCGGCCGAGCCTTAATTAAACGAGGCAGGGTTGCAGGAGGAGGAGAAGGAGGGAGAGACGGATTTCGTTGACTCGCTCGAGGCATTTCCGTTATCTCGAGGGACTGCTGCTGCTGCTGCTGCCGCGGGAGTAGCGCACGCGTGCCGGTCCGGGACCAGCCGCGGGCCAGCCTCCTCAGGGCCGACGGCTCTCCGGCGCGCGCAATGCCGATGCCCCCCGAGCGTCTTTGTGTGTCGGTGCCTCTGCACTCCCATACACCTCTCCCACCCCCACCCTCTCTCTCTCTCTCTCTATCGGTGTATACGTTGTGTGCGCGTACGTGCAGGTTTGTGGCTGTGCACGTATGCTTGATCTCTCGCGGACCTGTTGCCTGCCCGCGCGCCAGGCTCCTCGTTCACATGGACGCCCGGATTCGCGGGGTGCCCAGCTGCGCCAGCCAGCCGGAGCCCGCTCTCCTTTGTGGATTGAGATGAGTTTCGCGGCCAGTGCAATGCAGCACAGCCCGCACGGCTAGCTCACTTACTCTTCCCCCCCCCCCCTCCCATCCGATTAAGGAATTAACTTTACGCTCGACTAAAGAAGTGCATTTCTAAAATAACTATTTTCTCATCTTTTCATTATCAAGTTTTTTATTTTATCATCAGCCTCAGTGAAATCATAATTCAGTGATAGCTTTTCTTTTTATTCCAATGACAATAGTTTAATCATACGGAGAACACTTCAATTTAGGAAAATAATAATAATAGGATTCAGTCTCCGACACCAGGTACGCTAATCTATCAGTGGAAATATAGAAAAATTTCGTGTTCGAGCAGTTACCGATCTAGGGCTTAGTAGTTGGATCGGTGAGAAAATCGGCTCATTTTCGAAAACGCGAAAAAAATGCCAAACAGTCAATAGTCATTAACTCAGCGTCGTAGCTGCAGCAGTAGTAGTTCAAGTCCGAGCTAATTAATATAAAATGCGTGCAGCTCAATTAGAGCATTTGTTAATTGACCAAGCGAGCATCTCCGGTATAACAGGTCTAACAGTATTGAGAGCAACAGAGTTGCTCCTTCAAATGTATCCTGGGACGATCACGTGTGCACATGCACGTGTGTATGTGTGTGTGTGTGCGTGTGCGTGTGGGCTCTGGACTCTCCGAGCTCATTCCGGTTCTCCATCACGTCGCCTCTCTCTTTCCCCGGGGCGCGCGAGATATCTCTGCCGAGAGCCGACGGCGCGTGTGAAATCATCCGAAGCTGCGCGCGCGCGCTGCTGCTGTGCCGATGCCTCTCTCGTACGGGTAAAAGCCGCACTTTCACTGACGCCTGCCCGCCACTTGCTCACTATTTTGCGGCTTTACATTTTTCCATCGGCACCCACACGACGACGACTCGCCGCAGATTTGAACTTCCGCTATGGCTACTCATAGTCTGTGAGAGAGTTGCCTACGACTGCGAGAGACTCTGCCCGCCAGCTGATTTTCCATCAGCGAAATTTCCCCGCTTGGAGCTAGTCTAGTGCTTCTTACGACGTGATTTTGACATTTCTCGCGGCTTGCATTTATCTCGAGGCTATTTTAGGCCTCGAGGGACCAAGTGCACTTTTATTAGGCTAGCCTGATTGATTTTCCTGGATTTTTGACTGATCGTTATTGCGAGCTTGGCCGTATTGGATGGATAGCAGGCTGTGTGCGACTGGAATTTTTTGAATAATAATATACTCTTACGATCTTATCGAGGATGCAACTTTTTTGTTTGCCAATAAAAAATAAAAAAAAAAGAACAACAAGCGCTGTCCATTTATGACTCGATTTTTTTTGTCTGAATTAACGGTTCGGCATAATAAAGCGATTAAGCGAGTAATAAATTAATTAAACTTTAATTAATACCAAAATTAATACCAAAGAAATAAAGTCAAAAGGACAAGTGAGCGATAAAGAAGCCAAGATAGAGGGAGAGAGAAGGAATGAGAGAGCGCTAGACACAACGCGGTAGAGAGAAAAGATGCAGAGAAGACGAAGAAGACGAAGAGGGCGAAGAAAAAAATTCGAAAAAGCGCATGAGAAAGAGACGGTGGGGTAGAGGAGGTAATGAAAAAGAGATAGAATAAGAGCGCGCGGGGGGAAAAAGGAGCGCGGCTTTTGCAATAAGAAGATTGCGAGTTTGAGAGAGAAAAAAAAGAGCGAAAACGAGAGAAAGGCAGAGAAAGAGAGAGAGAGACAGACGGACCGAGAGAAGAAGAGCAAGGAAGATAGAGGGTTAGTAAAGATAAGTAAAATCAAGAAAAAAAAACGGGGAGAAAGAGCGAGCGAGCGAGTGAGCGAGAGAGAGACGAAGAGGGACAGACACTGTGCTGCAGCGATGTTGAGATATAGCTTTCGCTTTGGTGGAAGTAAGATAGAAGCGCGAAGCTCCGCGCGCTCTACCGACCCGATGGGAGAGAAGGAAAAAAGGAGGAAAGAAAGATAGAGAGAAAGAGAGAGGAGGGGTCAGAGACGAGTGCGAGAGAAGGTTGAGAGGAGGGAAGGTGGTCGGTGTGTATGTGTGTACGTGTGTGCGCGTGTGTGTGGGGGGAGGCAGAGGGGGCGACTACTGCCTCGAAGGATGGAACCATGGAAGCAAAAACAGAAACCAGTCTCACTGGCTCAAGGCTGCCCCCTCAGGAGGGGCCCCCCGAGTCGGCCGCTATGGCTGCGAGCCTTGCCAGAAGTTACCTTGCCGCCTCATCCTGCTCCTCTTCCTGCTGGCTGCTGCTTCTTCTTCGCTCTCTTTCGATCTTTGCTCACCGCAGGCACTACGATTGCGCCCGCGGCCAAAGATCCGCGCAGTATTATACCTTTATTTCGAGTCGCCCTACTGCACACACACACACACACATATTTTAAAGACCAGCCAGCGAGAGACTCTGACCGCCTATCGTCCACTACACCCTCCCCTTTGTTTTTTCTTTCTTTTTCTCAAGCCCTTTCGGCATTATTGCGCGAACTGGCGTTTGAAGCTACGCAGCGCTCCGCTTCTCGCTGCGAACTATCGACGCCTCTTGGTAATAAACGCGAACGAAAGCAAACAGTGTTTATCGATGGGAAAAACTACCCGTTTTTCTGCGGCGCGAGGGTGCGTCGAGTATTGAGGTATACCTTCTGCGCTTACGATCATACTTTGGCGCAACTTATGAATTCATCTATCATCGAGTATAGCGAATGAGTTTGCGAAAAATATTCCAAGATCTTAAATGCCGTGAATTTCGGTTATGCGAAAGAAAGACGCCTGTACTTTTGCTGGATTTTTTTTCGTCTACACAAGCCGACGAACATACAAGCACGCGTTAGAAATTAACACTTTAGAGCTGCTAATCAGCAGGCGCAACAAAGAACGGCGGCAGGGGCGAGTGTAGGCGTCGAGCCAATATCGTCTAGTCATCCTTACCGTAGGAGAGAGCCTTCGCTTGCGCGCGGCAGCGCTCTATAAAAGAAATTTGTCAGTCACCGCCTTAGCCCTTAGCGCTAATAGTTTTAACACGGCATCTCATCCACTACTCTTTCTTCTCGCTCCTTCTCTCTTTTCCCTTTTCACACGTGCACACCTCTTTCAATGCTCTTTCTCTCTCCCTCTCATTTCACGCAAATTCACCAGCGACGCCTTTCTCCCGTTGGCGTCATTTAAAGCGAAATTTTATCCTCGCTGTTTCAGCGCGATTGACGCGCCCGTGGCAGTCGTTAACTTTTCGCGTGATGCTTGAGAAAAGATCGCAATTATTCGACTGTCACGCATCTTCTTGGATTTTTGACACATTTTGATCGACTCGATCGCCCCTCTTATTATTCCAAGCCAATAACTGACTACACGCTAAGATTCAAATTATTTCGAGCACGATAAAAGTACTCGAGCAAATAAAAAGAATAAATCGGAGTTTATCGGTCGAATTTCTCAAAGCGAATGAAGAATAATGGCGCGGAGAGCTTGACTCTCTTTATTACAGAGCAGCGCGTACGCAAAATTTTAAAAAGAGCACTGCCGCCAAGAGGCAAATGAAAGAAAATAAGAGCCAAATGAAAGGGGAAAAAAACGAAAACAGTTGGTATAACGAAAGCAAGCAAAAGCAAGCGGTGCGAGTGAGATAAGGGAAAAAATGCGGAATGACTGATTCCCTTTGCCCGAGCGCGCTCGCCAAGGAAATCGCTCTCGTGATTTCGTATTAACTAAGGACTCCCGAGGTGGGGCTATGTACAGCTGGAGGGATAGGACGAGGGGAGGGTGGAAGGAGGACCACCTTAACGGAGCGATAAAACGAAAGCGGCGGCAGAGAGAGAGAGAGAGAGAGAGAGAGAGAGAGAGAGAGAGAGAGAGAGAGAGGGGAGGTAGAGCAAGATACTCCAAGGGGTAGGGTGCAAGATTAAACATTGGCCGGGGGTTGAGGCAGGAGCTGAGGTGGAGGGAGGGGAGAAACAAGTAAAAGAAGACGCGGACTCGCGAGGAGCCGCTCGGGCGCGAGGAAAGAAAGAAAGCAGCGGTACACAGCATATCCGCGGCTCTCTTCTCTCTCTCTTTCTCTCTCTCTCTCTCTCGCCCCTGTACACGCCAGGCCCTGGATTATCTCTTGATAAACGTTCGTTACATACTCGCGAGTATCCCCGAAGCTGTAAGCGTTACCGAGAACTGCATTGCATTATTTCGCGCTGCACGAACTTCTTGCATTTCTCGTCTCCCCCCCCCCTCCCCCCATTCAGCACTCTCCATTCCCCCGGTCACCCTTACCGCAACCTTCTCCCGGGCTCCCTTTGCTTTTTACTCGGCTGCACTTGGGGGAATAATAGCGCCGGGTGGGGTTAATTTATCCTACAATCGATTGTTCCGAAAGGTAATAATTCCGAATTTTATAAATACGAAAAATAAATATGCGAAAGGTTATTTTT
>JAPYYQ010001652.1:0-29706 GCA_030522585.1 Anagyrus pseudococci
ACGTCATAAGACAAGTATATACTTTCGTTATTATAAATTATAGTAATTTTTGCTAGAATTAAAATAATTTTTACTGAGCGATTTTTCTCAGTGTATAATCCATTAATTTTCTTCTGTAGACGATTTTATAAACAAACAACTGAGAATCTCGAAATTCTATAAAAGTCGACACACAAAACGTGACATATCCACTGGAAAAAAAGACAGTAGCTGATCAGTAGAAGATAATGATTCAGTTAGTATAGACGTTGATAAATTCGCAAATCCCATCTTTAAAAAAAAACAAAAAAAAAAAAAAAAACAAGCAGCTCACTTTGTAGCCCAAGAGAAGAAGAAGGCGTAAGCAATATCCATTTGTCGCGGCCATTGCAAATTCATGGGAGCAGAGCCGGTATAAGACAGACAAGAAAACGCGCAAGCTGTATCGCGGGTGGAGGGGGGGGGGTGGGCTGCCGAAGGGTGTGTTCCCGCTTTAGCTTGCTCCCCCAAAACACTCATGAATACGAGAAGGTGGAATCGCAGGAGGCCCAAGGAGGAGCGAGACGTTGTTTCGAAGGCGTCTATGGCCTAAGACGAGGCCAAGTGTAAACTGA
Organism: Anagyrus pseudococci; assembly: GCA_030522585.1. Lineage (NCBI taxonomy): Eukaryota > Metazoa > Arthropoda > Insecta > Hymenoptera > Encyrtidae > Anagyrus > Anagyrus pseudococci. The sequence goes on from JAPYYQ010001652.1 coordinate 594, forward strand.
AGAGGAGCACTCCTCCGTGCTTGCGAATGCTAATGCCCATCCCGCTCGCCTCCTCCTCCTTTACCCTATCCTTTTCTCCTACGGCCACCCTCCGTATACCCTCGGCGACGTTTTTTTTTCTTCCTTCTTCTCCTTGTATACCAGCCGCAGGCTTTATCTCTGTATTTTTCTCATCCTCTGGCCGCTCCTTGGCGCTATCTAAAATACATTAACCGCTCCTTTATCTATACAGATCGTCTTGTTTCTCCTTGGCATTATATTTATTACTTGCAATACTATAAAAGCTCTCCCGGCAATACAAGTCGTTGAATTCCGATCGACTTCGCTGTTATATACCTCTGCTCTTGCATCTACAGAACTGCGCGGATGCTTTTGAAACCTAACCTCGCCAGTCTCGTCTTCTCCCCCGACATTTCCCCCTTTTTTATGTCCCCCGCAAAGAAAAAAGAAAATCACAGCGAGATGATATAAAAAAATAAATAAACGAATACCGGTAGTAAAATTCATTTGAAATCCCAGACCAGAGAGTCAAAGAAACTGCAAACTTCCTCGTGTACATATAAATCTACAAAAGCGTCGCGTCTCAATCGAATGAATAGCATCAGCAGCAGTGCGCGAGTAAAACGCGCGACGTCGCGCCTGTGTGTATACAGGCAGGAAAGAGCGAGCTCGCAGGAATAAGAGCGTATACGCACACGAGAGCCGTAGGGAGGATAAGGGTGCGAGAAACGACGCCGTTGTATGGGAGAGAGACCTCGTGACCTCGGCGCTGGATGCTCTATAAATTATTTGCCCGGCAGAGATGAAGGCGCGTGAAAAGAACGCTTTTCTTCTTCTTTCTTTCATTTTTTTGTCCAGCCGAAATTTTTTCGGTTAGCCACCCTCGAAAATTTCGCGCACCCCTTTTGCACACCGGCCGCGATGCGTCTCTCATGCATTATGGGCTGCTCTTAATCCCGGCAAGACGAGAGAGTCGTAGCCTGTATACGATGGGATCCCGAGTGCCAAGGGGCGAAGCTGTGTACTCTCAGTTTGCCGCGAACACCTTTTTTTGGGGATCTCTCGCCTCCTTCCTTGTCAATAGACACTCTGGCTTATGCATGACTTCGAGCCCCCTACCCACGCACATCCCTTATATACATACACACTATCCGCTTTCTAAAGATTTATAAATTAAACAGCTTCGCTGAAATCGATGCGTCGTATTCTCGTATAATTGTTATTGAAAAATAAAAAGCTCGCGATTATTACTTCGGCATATATAGCGCGCGTAAATTCAATCTCGTTAAATTACGAAAATTCACGAGCTCCAGGGAGACCATCGATATAACACGTCTATAGAAAAAGACGGCAACGAGTCGTGCGTCGCAGTCCCCGGCATATATCCGCCTAATTTCGCATTCCAGGCTTAATTTAATCAAAGGCGGCAGCTTTAATAAAACGCCTCCCGCAAGCGCACGCAATTTCGAACTACCTGCGTCTCTTCTCGATCGCCTGTCCAGGCGTTTACAAAGATATAGACACACGGACACGGAGCGGAGGTCAAAGGATACCGCTGCTGCTGCTGCTGGATTATTGGAGATCCCCCGAGTATCCATGGACACGATGAGACGCGCACTTGGCTGCCTGCTCTATAGCGAGATTGCGCGTATATTGGGATATATAGGTATATGTGTGGGTCTATGCAGGGGATTCGCCGCTATGGGAGGATAACGCTTTGGGAGCGGGCTTTGTTATATATCCGTTGCTTGAGACGATTAGCAGATTAGACGCGCGTGGATGTGTATACCTATGCAGTAGAGGCTAATGCGCGTCTTGAGATTGTACGAGCTTAAGGTAAATGAGGATGGGGGAACTATTGTTCTCGTGATTTTGTATAAAATTGTGATTTTTTTGTGAGCCCTTGTTGTTGCGTGTTATGGTTATAACTTTGCAACTGTTCTGTAACTACCTGCGTCAGAATTCTGAAAGGCTTATAAGATATCTAGACACTTCATCCTTGACTAATATTATACATGAATTTCAACATAAGATTTTAGTATTTTTCAATAAGCCTCTGTAATTATAAGACTATTTTTTTATTTTACAAGGCACAGATACAAAAATATTAATTTATACTTAAATCACAACTACAAAAATTGAAAAGTGAACATTTCTTTTTCATTTTATACTACAATATTACACACGTACAAGAAAAGAAGAACTTCAGAACAAAATTTATGTAAAAAAGGGTAAAAACTGAACATGTTTAATATACCAAAAAAAAAGATTTACTAATTATGACACTTGTTCACTGTTTTTTACTTCAATATTCCCATCTACAATTAACGATTAATTTACAAAAGTCACACTTTCCCAGCCTTTCGATCGCCCACCACAGTTATTTTTCCAAATCCCTTTTTTTAAAACATACAAAAAAGAAAAGAAGAAAAAAATCAACCAAAAAAATAATCCATAAAAGAAACTCGTTAAAAACCACGCAAGCGCAACTCCGTTATAAAAAAAATGCACGAGACTATACATTAAAAAGCGGTCAATCCGTCGGCCGTCGGCATCGCCGCAGCTAATATCCCCGGGAGGAATCCAGTCGGCCCGCGTCGCACAGAAGCGATATAGATTTGATCGCGATATTCTTCCGGCTTCGCTCCGGCGCCGCATTTTCGTCTATCAACCGACCTAAGCCCAGAAGGCTCGCTGCTGCCCAACACGAATACTCGCTGCCCGTGTATACACGTACACGCCGCAGCAGCGTATGGTCCTGCGAGTTGGCGGTGGGGATAAAGCGGATGGTAGTGGGGAGGTAACCAAGGCTCCGCCCTGCTCCGGCTCGTCTCTCTCGCGGTGACGCCCATCCACGGGCACGCCCTGCCCTCCTCCTCCTCCTCATCCTACTGCGGGGGTCGATGGAGAGAGGAGGGAGCCGAGGTCTTTTCTTCTTCTTCTTCCTCTCGCTAAGCAGTTTTCTTGCGACTAACGGCGAAAAATGGATTTGACGCGTGGATAGCGGCTCAGCGGGGTCGGGGGGTGAGAAAGCGGGGGGGGGGGGACAACGGCCAGATACGCGCCTGTACGGGGCAGCCCACTGACCGAGACAGCGGGATTTTTGGAGAGAAAAAATTGAAGGAGTAATGTCTGTGATAGGGATTATTTCATGCCTGGGCTAATCGAGTGCGATGATTATTACAATGGCATTGGTGATACGACATTTCATTGCGACGCTTATACTCTCGAGATGAACGAAAACGTATATTCTTTGAAAGATTTGTTTAATCATTTTTGAACTCTATTTTGAACATTAAACTTTATTGTAGCGGAGAAAGGACGAGGACTGATAATCACGAGCCGAAATCAAATCTTGTAGCGTGTATAAATGAAGGACAATGCAGCTTTATTGCCGAGTAACGTGATTGTCAGTACTTGTACGTTTAATTACTCGGCCCTCGAGATGCCTCTTGGCCAATCTACAATTTAGATCAATCTTAGAATTAAAATAGCGCTTTGAATTCATTTAAAAATTTAACAGCCTTATCGCGTACGAGTATTGTGATAAAATTGCAACTGAAGCAACACAAAAGAAGTTGCTATAATTATTTAATTAAAAAAAATAAAAAAAAAATAAATAATTTCTCATACACCGTAGGACCTTTAGCCCCAAGCCTTTCACAGACGAACAATGTCGCCAATAATTCCTTATCGCCTCGGCGTTATTCATCCATCTTTCTCATACCCATAAAAAAAAGGGGAAAAAACATAGAAATTGATGCCCTCGCAGGATCCAAAGCAAATCCAAACGAAGAAACGCCGGAGCCGCAGGCTCGGCTTGAAAGCCTAGGGAAAAGCACGAGAGACCGTTACGCACGCTACAAAAGCCCGCTCGCTGCACATACGCACTCTCTTTTTGCAACCGGCGCGTTATATACAGACATAGAGGTGCGCTCGTCGCCTACGGCACAGCGGCAGTTTCGTCTGGCTTTCGGATTGTCTAACGAGCACTACTCAAGCGGCCGACTCGAAAACGTCATATCTCGGAGGTGCGCGCGAGCGAGAGAGAGAAAAGGCACAGTAGCAAGAGCATATTGTGCGGGCCACTCGTCGAGTCGGTCGCTCGCGCACGATGGCACATTGTTTAACGAAGGCGCGCTCGACGAAACAACGCCGCGGGTGTATGCGCGTCTCGAGCGGAGGAAGAAACTGCGTTCCCACACACGCGTACACCGGCAGAGGTGTAAATATATAAGAGAGGAATGCGCGCGTTTTTCCGGCAGACTGGGCCCTACAGCCGGGGCAGGGGGGGGGGGCGATTACGCGACGGCCCGGTGACCAACGCGGGAACGCGTCTAGGGGGGTCCGCCACGCCGGCGAGCCGTTCCTCTCTCGCTCACTTGAACGTTCGCCCCTTCACAATGGACGCGTTGGATTAAATCGGCGAGTCCGCTGACTTGTGTGTGTGACGCGCCGCGGAGTTGCTCGTACCACCTTGATGACTTTAAGGTGTAGCTATACCCCCTGATCTTTTGCGCTTCGGTGGATCTGGACTGCGGCGAATGCTTGGCGGTGTACGAAGACGCGATGGCATTTGGGGGGCTGCGCCTTGTGACGGACGCGAGCGCCAATTTTTTTGACATTTTATTCTTTTTACCTTTTTTTATTTTGAAAATTAGGAATTTGTTTTGGAATTGTTATATAATGGATATTGGCAGAGGATTTTCTTTTTCCTCCTATTTCTCCCTGTTCTTTTACTCCATTGTTGTAAAATAAACTTTTAACTTTTGAATTTTTTCGTTACGACTTTGTATTAATTGTTAACCATTTGTTTGATTAAACGTCCACAAGTATCGAACCACGAAAAAAACGTGACATTTTCGCTGGTGAGAAAAGCCGCATGTAGCTGCCAACCCGAAAATTCCTGCACACTTTTCCCACCCAATAACCGGCCAGCATAATCTCCATCGACCAAGTCAGGTCTATACATCCCCATTAGCTTTCGGAATCGTCGATTAGCCCTTAATGACGCGCCGAAGCATCGGCATTCGGCAATCTCGACCTCACCCCGATGAAAGAACTCCCCTCCCCTCACTCATCGTCAGCGAGGCATATACGCAGTGCTCGATCTGGTCATGCGTGCAGTCCCACAAGAACAAGATAGCCAAGAGAAGAGGGAGAGAGAGAGAGAGAGACGAAGAAATTAGCGCATGCGCCCATATAGGGCGGGCCAGTTCGCGTGTCTCACACCGGAGGGTCCCCCCCGCGAGTATATGCGCGACCGCGGTGGCCTCGGGGCCATTTCCCTTTCCTATAGCCGCAGTAGGCGCGCACAATGGCGCTCCGGGATACCGGCTGCGTTCCGACGCTCAAGTGCCCGGCTGCTGCTGCTACAGCCGCCTCTACTTGTCATACGGCTCGTTGCCCTTGTACGCTCGCCTGTCTATATCTCTATACCTGCAGAGAGCTAAGGGAGGTGGGCTTAAGCCGCTGAGAAAGTCGATCGCGTTTGACGGCTTGATAAAGTCAAAATCAGCGAAATGCGTCGAGCGCCTTGTATACGCGACGGATGCTTCTCTCTCTATACTGCCTTTGCCTTTTACGATGTGCGTCTTTGTCTTTTCCAGTTTGCCTGTTTGACTGCTCGCGTGAGAATTTTGGCGTTGACACGCGCGATTGCTCTCTCTACTTCGTACATACCGATGTGTACAGGTATTGGAAATAGTTGATTTGATCCGTAAAATACATTTAATTACATTGATATAAGATTTTTATCTAAGAAGAAATATGTACATAACGATCGAGTTTAAAGCTTAGAAAATAGAAAAAAAAAGAAGAAAAAAACAACAAGTATTTCGACATTATGGAGACTATTTTATAGAAGTAGAAAAGTAAAGGCGGGAGAGCAGCTCTCTCGAACTTTGCTGCGCGCATAATGCTCGACAGGAGAATAACGTCATGAGCGTGTCCGGCCGAACAATAAACAGGGGAAATACTCTTAGACGAGAGCGCGTAGCAGAGAGTCCTCTCTTTCATGCGCGCCCATTTACCGAAAGTGTGAGAGAGCCTTTATTCTCGATTCCGCGCAAATGCTCGAAAAAATCTATGCGTGGGACTCGCCTGTGCGCTTTTTATCCCTTGCCTCTCGCTCCGCCAACGATCCTTTCAACCTATATAGGTAAGAGTCTTGGTAGACGCGCGCGGATTAACCGGTTAGACGATTTGGTATTATAAGGCGCCCGCGTGAATATATGGCGTTTCAGAATTTTCGATCTATGGAACTTTCAAGAGCTGAGGGGGTTTTTTTATGTACCATTAGGTATTGTGCTGGAATACTTTTTTAAAGATATTAAAATTATTATTAAGTTCCCTGAATCAGTTATTGCTCACCTAGTTCTTATCAAGTCTTCTTAAAATAATAATATTATAACAAAAATAGTAGTCTTAATTAAAAACTTCAATGACACATTCGCAACGAAATATTCATTAAAACAAAAAAAAACAAGAAGAAGAAGAAAAAGCAAGCCAATAATCCGCGAAACTTAAAACGCGAAAAAATTCGTCGTCCTCGAGCCTCTCGCGCCTTATCAAGCATCGCACAGCTTTTTTCCCTCCCTCTGCAAAATAAAATAAAAAAAAAAAAGAAGAAGGAAAAAAGACGTAAAAGCGACGAGGGAAGAAGGGAAAAAAATTACCAGGCGAGCGCGACACTTGAGAAAAGAGAAAAAAAAAGAGAGAAAGCTCCGAGAGACGGGGGAGGCTAGGTGCACGTCATTTTTCTCCTTTTTTTCTCTCTCTTCATCCCCCTCGCTATAGCCCGAGCGCCACCACCACCCCGCGAGTCTTACCACTCTCCATCTTTCCGGGAGCGGGCGCGCGCGCGCGGACGGAGCTCGTTATCGGATGACGCAGCGAGCGCAAGCGCGCGCGCGCCCGTCCGACGGATAAGACTCGAGCAAGAGGGAGGAAAAGCCGAGGGAAAGCGAAGTCAGCCGTGCAAGCAGGAGGATGAGGAGAGGACTGGGACGAAAGAGAGGCGCGCCTATTGTCGAGCCAGCAGCAGCAGCACGGTTTACGGCCTGCTGAGGGGCCGAGGAGGGAGGCTGGGAGCGCTCGTGCTCAAGTGCTCGATCGCTACCCTCGGCGCGCTCCCGCTCACCGGGGGAGTGTGTATAGTCGAGCCCAGACGTGGCTGACTCGCCCTGCTCTACGTGCCCCCGCGCGCAGGCTCTCCCTTGTACCCCCCTTACCCTCCTCCCACCTCAACCTTTCCTTCTCTCTCACTCACGCACACGTACGTACAGAACTTTACGCGCGTCGATTAGGCCAGTGAGAATATCAAAAGTTCTCGGACTTTTATATTTTTTTTGTTCAAGAAAAAAAAAGAAGAAAGACGTAAATGATCGTTCGACTTTAGTTCGGAAATAACGTTTGACGTCGCGGGTATTATTAATTTAATTCGACTGTTGAATGTATATTTTAATAATTGGTCAACGTAAAAGAAAGATCTGCGGTGGCAGTAAGGCATTCACGTTAATCACAAAGCAACATTCCGTTGAGCCTATATACGACAGCGATCAAGAGAGGGTTTATACAGTCACATCTCGAATAAAAATCAGGACTTTTCAAGTCAAAAATACTAGAGGGATATTTCGGAGGGAGGGTTGAATAAGTTGAAAGAAATGTTTAACCGCAACGGATAACGATCTCTTTCTCGTGCGGCACTAGACTGCTGTACGCTACGTCGTACAGAGCCATCAAGAAACGCTCAAACGACTCATTAAGCCCACTTTAGACCGAAGGTCCTCGAAAGGGACGCCTTTCGACCGAACGAAAACAAATCCTCGATATGTACAAGGGAAAGAGAGAGGCAGACGTACGCACTGTGTTGACATGGAAAAAAAGAGAGATCGAGAGTGAGAGAAAAGAGGCGCGAACGAGTGCGAAATAAGTGCGTTCGGATAAGATCGGAGCGGCCGATCGCGAGGTATACAGCTCTCTCTCTCTCTCTCTCTCTCTCGCGGGGCTAATACCCGCAAGTGGAGGGCACACAACGAGTGAGCGCGATCGCACAAGATCGCCAAGGGGTAGGAGTGAGTAAAAGAGCGAGAGCAGAGAGGGTGGTCGTATATATACGCGAGTGAATGGGCACTTGCACACACACACATTCGCCACCGTGTCGGTTTCTCGGAACGTAAGCGAGAGAGAGAGGGCCACTCCAAGCGCTCGTTCGGCAAAAAGCGCGACTGGCAAGGGCGCGTGATTAAAGCCAGCGCCGCCGCTCTATATGAATGTTATACGAGAAAAAGGAGTCAGGAGCGTTAATGCAACGCTCGCGGGGATTACCGACGAGCTGAGGGCTAAGTTCGCCGCCCATAGCGTATATGTATATATGTATCCGGTGCAGCTGGTACTCTGAGGTGCACTCGAGAGAGGGAGAGTATTACGAGTCTTGCCCATAGCGACGCGGCCTTGAAGCCGGCATCCATATACGCCTATATCCAGCGATCTTTTAACCGTTACGCGAGCTCGCTTCTCGTCAGATCTTGATTCGCCGATGTATACGTATGTCGGTTATCGAGGCCCAACGCGCACACATGAGTTATTGAAAATTGAAATAATAAAAAGAGCCATTCAAAACGAGCGCATTTCTCGAATATGCGCACGCGCGTGTACGTCTAGGCATAGCCTGCTCGTGTATGCATATACACCGCCGAAAAAAATCGTGTGAAATCGGTTAAACGTCCCGTCGCAACAATGCGAGCTGCTGCGTGCGCTCCGAGAAAGATCCAAGCGAGATATTTGTTGAAAAGCGCAGCGTACGCTCATACAGAGAACACGCGCGTTGGCCAAAACGACATATACCGCCGCGAGTACGATAGAGACGGGGGGGGGGGTGAGGGAGAACGTTAGAGATGGTATCGCGAGCGATCGCTCGGTAAGTTGACCGAGATAGCAAACGTCCGCCCGACCGCGACAATAATACACGCCCACGGGGCAAGCGCTCTCTCTCTCTCCCTGTATAATCCAATTAATTTTTCAGCTCACCCCCCATCCCCCTACACGTACTCTCGGCAAGTCACTTTTGTTTTCCTCCTGCCCCCCCCCCCCCCACCACACGACCACTATTCTTCCTCTCTTCAACGCTGCTTCTTCTCAATTTTTAATCGATCTCGAGCTCGGCCCCATCGCCTCCCGATACTATCAAAAATGCTTTATACACGCCCTGCTGCCTTCTGCTCTCTCACCCATCCTTCGCATATTCGTTCGCTCTATAGGCCGCATTGTTCTTCACCCACGCCATCCACTTCTGAACTTTATCTTTTTATTTTTGAATTTTCAGCATCGATTTTTGTATACTTTTTTTTTTATTCTCCATTGATTTATAATTTTCTTATACTTTTTTTAAGCATCACCTCGTACCTAATCGCGTGGAGATGTGTGTATGTGCATGTAGTTTTAGAATCGGTCGACGGATTTTTTAATTGCGCGCTACACGATTAACGATCGACGAGATAACACGCTCGAGTGTGTAAGCTAAAGATAACAATTCGAGAGCCGCTGCAAGAGTTTTACGTGATAGGATAATAAACGCGAAGCTCCTCGTCGAATCTTTTGCTTACAAGCTTTATAAAAATCGTTCGATTTTCGATAGAAGACGGAATATTTTTACTACGTTGTAATATCGACGCAATTATTTCGAAATGAGGCACAAGCGGCAATCAAAGCAGCGATTACGCGCCGCAGAATATCGCGTCGCCAGAAACAAGAGCAGCCAACTTGCAAATTGTAGGGCGAGAGAGAGAGAGAGAGAGAGAGAGAGAGAGAGAGAGAGAGAGAGCGATGAAAGGGGCCAAAATTGATGCGTACGTCCCAATGAGCGCGTAGGCGCGGGTATACAGACCGAGGAAAGAGTATAACCCGGGAGCCGACGAACACGTGTACCGCCATAGGATGCGGGCTATCGGAAGCGTCGGCTTGAGTGTTCTCCCCCTTCCCTTTCCAGCTACCACTACTACGACGGCCTTTCTTTTCGCGAAAAATAAGATTTTAAAATTGCCATGCGGGCGCGATGGGAGACCTTGGCAACGCTGTATATGGTCTGATCAGACTTTTAAGGGCTTATTGTTTGGGATTAATTTAAATTTTTTTAAACTTATGCTCAAATCGAGCGCGATATTCTGTTTAGTGCCTGTTTTTCGTCGTTCATTTGCAAAGCGCAAAAATGCGCGGGACAAAGCTTGTTACGACACAAGTTAAGAAGTTGGATTGTAATCGAAAATGCAAAAGACGTCGATCATTATTCTCAATAAAATAATTTCTCTCTCATCAGCAGATACCCAAATTCTTGCGACTGTTGGCTATATTTTTCTCAATCGAAAGATCCCCGCATCGGCCCCGTATTACTAAATTAAAAGGTCGAAACAAAAAAAAGAGAGAGAGAGGCAAAAGAAAAATAAATAAAATTTTGCTGAATGAATTAGCTCATAGCACTTTTTGCGCGTCTCTACCATCGCATCATCGACAATTTTTCTCTCTCTCTTTTATTTCCATGTACAAAATGAATTTCATTCAGTCGTTAACAATCAAAGAATGCTGATGCGAAACCGTACCGGGGCCTTAGTTTCAAACCTGCTGAATAGGACGCGAGAGAGAGAGCCGCGTGTCGAGTGTGATTTTCTACACGCACAATTGCTTTACCTTGCTTTTTATTTCCAAACAACTGCAATATATTGCGCAAACATTCCTTTTATTTCGTGTATACGTTTCATTTTACAAATGAGCCGCGCGCCTTTTTCTTTTGTCCATTTTTCGCATATACCTATACCGATATATCATTATAATATGCAGCGCTCGATTTGTATTGCGCGAATTTTGTGGAAAGGCTTAGCGATCGAGTGTTTTTTTTCCAGGCACTGCGTTGTAAATATTCGATTTTGTTCAACCCATCGCACGTAATAAAGCTTTTACGAAAAAATTGCGTTATTTCAGGAAAAAAAAATAAACAAAAAATACGAAGAAAAAGAAATTCGGCTATCTGCAGACTCGTCAATTTCTCATACCCTCGTTTAGCGGTGAGATAAAACCTTAAATTGTTTTCGATTCGACGAATTACCATGTAGTAAGAAAACTGCTCGATTCCGTGAAATTACAAAACTCCAATTTGCTATACTCCCAATGCACCTTGCGTTTGGTATTTGAGAACTCGTTATTTACGTGTACGATTACCATTCATTAATCAACATAACTTTCGCAACCACATTCGATCGATCTCAAACAACTCTTGTACAAAACACGTAAATAAAAAATACCGGCAAACCGATGTCTACTAAAAAAAGCGACTCCCATAATATCAAATCATCCTCGACACTTGAATCAACTTAAAATCCCGTTATAACATCCATTTCATCGACTTAAAATCACATAACTTATAAACAAAAGAAGAAAAAATTCCATCACCGCTGGTGATTCTCATCGGCTGCGAAGTAGGCCAACAATGCAACTTTCGGAATGACCCGCGACGCATTTCGACGAACTTAGTTACGTAGCACAAAAAAAAAGAAAAGAGTGAGAGAGAAAGAAAAGAAAACGTCCCGCGTGTGTCTTGTGTCCATTGGCTCTCGAAATGCCCGCACTAATTACAACACGCCCGGTATTTCGAGCAATTTTTGCTTACGCTAGCGATACGCTCCCTAGGCCGCGTCGTCGGATCGATGCCAGCGGGTACTCCGCTCCCGGGTCAGCCAGCGTACGGACAGCGCGAGCGCCAGGTCCGTCATCAGAAGCAGCAACGCAGCCATTCAAAATTTCACGCGCCGACGACATGGTTAGTGAACAAGTGCCATTTCACCCAAGCTTTTATTTTTAATAGTATCGTTCATTCGGACTTTTTTTATCGTTGTAGAGTCTCATGGCTGATCAGCAGAAGCGGGCCACGACGAGTATACCCTATGGTGAGTTTTCATTTCGAACTCGAATACATTCCGAGTCGAATTTTTAAGATTTCATGAAATTTTGTACAGCGAGGGCTCAAGATGTCTTGGGGGATTATCGCAAGCCGAAGAACAGTAGCAGCTCTGGTTTTCAGTACAAGATGCAATTCATGGTTCTGCTTTCGCTCGTCCTCGTCGGTTGTTTCATCGTTTTGATGATCTATGGCAATTTACCATTCGGTGAGTTACTTTTCACACTTGTTGCCCGGCTAATTAAAATTGTTCGTTCGATTAATAATCGTGATTTCACGCGTAGACGATTCTACGAGGCGAGTTTATTTCGAGAGCCACACGGAAGAAGATGCTAAGACGGGTGTGCAAGACCTAAGTTACGAGAGCGAAAGCAATGACAACGTAATAAAACAATTGACCTTCTCCAGTAGTATGATATCGAAGGAGACGACGACTTTACCGAACAGCATAAAAAGCTTGAAACGGTCGAAGCGACAGGCCAAACCTTACGTTCCCGATTGCTGGGCCAAACAAAAGGAGTGCGAAATCGTCCTAAACGGTAGCGAAACCAATTCATAATTGCACAATATAAAATTGCACCTTATTGACTCGAATAAAAATCGGCGTTTTAAATTATATTTTTTCAGGCTTGCGAGACATAACGAAGAGCGTGAACCAAAAGATGACCCGATTTCACAACATGCTGGTGAAGGAGGGTGTCCTAAGGGAGTCAGACAGCCAAGGTCTGCAATTCCATAAGATAGTCGAGTGTCTGCAGTGCCGCAAGTCCATAGCCAGTCGAGCCCAAAAGGAGGAGAGCCAAGAGATGAGTAGGGGCTACGAGGATAACGAGTACATGAACGAAGTGGAGGCGGACTATGGCCAGCCACGCATAGCCGACCTAACGCCTTACTTCGAGAATAAGGTGCAGAACGAGACCGTCGATCGCCGGAGGGATCTTAATGGCCAGAGCAGCGATAACAGGCGAATATTCGAGTCGGTGAAGAATGAAACACGCAAGCTCAACAACACCAAGATCACCGTTATTCTTCACAATACGACTATAGTCGAGAAAGACTCCGAAGGTATGGGACAACGTTGTTGGTCAATTTTCGTTCGTACGCGGTTTTCTTTGTTCTCTTTCTCGAAATGAGCGCGAGCGAAATCGATTGACCCACTTACGTGCTTTGATTTTCGACAGAGTCAGCGGAGCAGCTGCCGGCAGCGCCGAAAAAAATCGAGCAATACCGGTCACGCCAGAGCAATGCTTCAATGAAAGGTATGAATTAGCCCACTTATCGAAAATAAGAAGACCAAGCGAGAAAGCAACTTTGTCAAGCCAAACGCATAAACCGCTGTACTTATGTTTGAACATCGCGAGGAAAGCCGATCCGTTGCGAGCGCTCACAGACCTATACACGCGACGTGTCTTTCAGGTGGTCCATCTCAGGTGACGAACACAAGGCAGATCATCCTACCGACCGCGGAGACATCGAAGACGAGCCAGCAGACTCGGTTTTCCCCGCAAAGCGACTGGCCCCCCATGCCCGTCTGCTTCTTAGGTGCGCCCCCATCGTCCTCCTCGAATTCCTATCAGCAGCTCAATGCCGATCCGCCGTCTGTTCTGCCCTACACTCTCAGCCAAGGTAACCCAACTCGACGGATTTTCTTACCCCGCACGCCCGGCCATTGTGTCGCTCCCTCTTCGCCCCCACCCGTTTTTCTCAATCGCCGATACTGCTATCTTGATGATACATTCAAAATTTGCTTGTCATTCAAAATTTCTTTATGTTTCAATTGTGTATCAAAATTGTACGTAGGTGCCAGTCAGTCGGCAATGAACATCAATTCCCCGCAATTCAAGCAAAACCTGCCGGGAGACATGTCGATAGTTGCGGCGGAAAATTTTCCACCGCCCGCTAACTACTTGCTCCCGTCGAACAACCAACCGAACTTCCACTACCCGTCGCAAGTGCCGGCCAACCAGCAGGGCTTTTTCCTGCTGCCTCCGTCGTCGGCGAACCAGCAGCAGCTGAAACACCGCGAGAGCTACAATCTGCCGATATTCTGCACTTACGCGGCACCGAATCGCCAGCAGCAAATCCTACCGCCGCAGCAGCAGCTACAGCCACCGCAGCAAACCCAGCATCAGCAGCAAATGCAGTTCACCTCGAGCTCGAGCGGCCGAGCCAACGAGAAGGAAGAGCCGAACAGACAATCGTCCAACAATCCGGACTACGCTTACGATGAAGAAGGTTTTGCCAATGGTTAAACACTCACGAAAGCATCTAATCAACCACGTTCGATTGTTTATTTTACAAGTCTCTCTTTCTTCACAGATTGCGACGGCTTCAGGTGTTTCCCCAGTAGCCAGTGTGTGCTAAGCGAGCAGCGCTGCAACGGTCGGATCGACTGCCACAACGCCATGGACGAGATCGGCTGCCCGACCCCACCGGACGATTACGCGCAGTTCTGGGACGGCCAGGGCAAATCGGCCGAGCACGACGACGACGTCAACACGCCCAAGCTGTACACCAGGCCGCCCAAGCCGACGACCCAGGCTCCGGAAACGAGCGAGACTACGACGGCCGAGAGCGAACCGACGACCGAGAAACCGATCGAGACGACCGTAGCCCCGACCATACCGATACCCACGCTTCCCCCGCACTTCCTTTGCAAGAGGTGAGAGCTAATTGGTGGTTTTTTAAGCGACAGGGGCGAATTAATCGAGGTGAGTTTTGCGGTTGTAGGATGATACAGACTATACCGCTTGAGAAACGCTGCGACGGCGAGTACGACTGCGAGGACGCGTCAGACGAGGATGACTGCAAGTGCAAGGATTACCTCAAGGGTGATCAAGTTGCCAGGATTTGCGATGGCCACGTCGATTGTGCCGATGGCAGCGACGAAGAAGATTGTGGTAATGTTTGATTTGGATGACGCTGTGTGCTGATGTGTAAATGCTTGGCTTACGATTAATGAAATTTCGTAGGCTTTTGCAGCGACAGCGAGTTTTACTGCTACAGGAGTGGCAATTGCATATCGATGAAAAAACGATGCGACGACGTTAGGGATTGTAAATTTGGCGAGGACGAGACCGACTGCTGTAAGTTTGTTGAATTAATGTTGCTTCGTCGTTCGGAAAAGTTATGCATTTTTTTTTTATTAATACAGTTGCACTGACCGACGGAGAAAATGTCAACTTGGATATGGATAAACGACCTCATCTCAATCTCGAGGGTGTATTGACGAAGTACGAGGGCGATGCTTGGAGAACTACCTGCGTCAAGCCCGAATTCCGTAACGACACCAGGCGAATAATGGTCGGACAGAAGATTTGCGAGAAACTTGGTTTCAAGTAAGATCATTAGAAAAATGTTTAAAAATTAAAAAAAAACAGATTAAAAATTTTTAATGAATAAACAAAAAATTATTTGTAAAAATTATGCATAATAAACACGTTGATTACCGAAACGCAGGAACGTAGTGTCGATCAAAGAAGTGGTGGTACGTACCTCGAAGCTGAACGAGAGGCCGGCAACAAAAGATTCATCGGTGAATTACGAGTATCCGCCTCATTACACACCCTTGAAAGCCGAGGACGGCGACAAAACGTGCTACGGCATTTACGTGCGCTGCAAGCCTATTCTCAACCATAAGCTCAACGAGCATCTCAGAGTCGATCAAAAAACTCAGAGCCGCAATTACACATGGCCGTGGGAAGCTTTGATTTTCGTTAATGGAGAATACCGATGCTCGGCACTGCTGCTCGACAAGAATCTACTCCTCAGTACGTCCAAGTGCGGCTCTGGCATAGAGTAAGCGACACTCTCCTTTGTCTGAAATAATAAAAAAAGAAATTCAAAATTAAAATTATTTAATTTTACTGTTTTTTTTTAATGTTTACAGTCCGCGAAAGAATTACACAGCGGCTCTGATGGGGACGCACGTGATTAATTTCCCATGCAACAGTCCGTACCAGCAAGTTTCTACAGTCACCGATATAAAACCTTTGAAGAACTCGGATGCTTCTATATTCATATTGAAAGATAGCGTGAATATGACTCGTTACGTGCAACCGATGTACTTAGAAAAAAGGTTCGATATAAAAAGACGCAAAATACAAAAATGATTTATAAGAGAATACAATTTAAACACATAAAATTGCAGTATTTTCCCAGCATCCGTGGACGATACCTGCGTAGCCATTGGCGTTAACGAAAAGAACGTCAGAAAAGCCGAATTTCTTCAATCAGTCGTTGACAATTGTCCGAAATGTCATCGTTGTTATATTGAGAAAACCGAATCGGCTTGCCCAGTAAGTATATGATAACACTATTTTACTTTGCTATATCCAGCGTTTTGCACGATTAATTAATTGTGCCTGTTACAAACATCACCAGAAAAATAACGAGACATCAAACTGGAGTGGAAGTGTCGCTTGCTTGAGTAAGGGCGGCTGGTATCCCGCGGCCGTTTTTCAAGATAGGGACGAGAGCTGTGGTTTTGGAAGCAAACAAATACTCAACAGTATCGACTTCATTCATGCGCATCTATCGGAAGCCATTGGTGAGTAATAAAATTATTGTTTTAAAAATTAAATTATTCAAAATAAAAATAATTAAAAAAAAAACAGTCGAGGGAGTGGAGCCGTACAGCGAGCCTCAGTGCGACGGGATAAGGTGTTCGATCGGTCAGTGCATACCGTGGGATCGGGTGTGCGACGGGGCTCAGGACTGCCAAGATGGTATTGATGAGAACGAGGCGCACTGCCAGCGCGTGAGGGACCGATGCTCCAAACACGAGTTGGATTGTAGTGAGTACACATGATCCAGTGATTCGCGATAGTTTAATTAAAATTATCTAAAAATTATCATCGCCATCAGGATGCGGCAAATCGGAGCTTCGCTGCAACGACGGCCAATGCCTTCCCAAGGAGAAATTCTGCAACGGCGTGAAGGACTGTAGCGACGGTAGCGACGAGACGGATCAGTGCACCTGCGCTGACTACCTCAGGCTCACCGAGCCGAAACGTCTGTGCGACGGCCGGCGACACTGTTACGACAAGTCCGACGAGAGTTATCAGCACTGTATGTGCAAGGATTCGAGTTTCCATTGCGCAAAGTACGTTTAAATTCGTTTGGTTGGCGCTGATTGAATAGGCACGGGTGTTTCACAAGCGTTCCATTGGTTGCAGGAGTCCGTACAATGGAACGGTAGCTTGCATAGCCGAAGACCTCGTTTGCGATGGTCATCCGGACTGTCCTCAAGGGGAGGACGAGAAGGATGAACTTTGTTGGACCATCAAATCTGATGTCAAGGACGGGTAAGCTTTGATAAGTTTTTGCAAAATTACAACGAAAAACACGCGTTCGTTTATCATTCCGTTTACAGACAAGCCAAGGGAGAGGTTATGCACCGTACCTACGGTGTCCTACAGCCCGAATGTTTTCCCCGACCGATACTGTCGCACCGCGAGGTGACAAACACCTGCAACCGACTGGGGTACGCCTCGGGCATGATTCTCAGCCCGGCAGCACCGTCGCACGCGCAGTACGAGCCTCGGCATGATTTCTACATGGTCCAGGTGAACAACTATACTTGGATCACCATGCGCGCGGACGAGTCGTTTGGACTGTGGCGCGAGCCCCGGACCAACTGCTACAGGGTCTTCGTGCACTGCTTCTGACGCGACTTTCGTCGCTATAAATTATTTATTTGCGCATTTTTTATTTTTTCTAGTTTTCATTTTTGTATGATAATTTTTTAGACTATTTTTTAATAAAATGGTGTGACTTTGTAAGCGACCTGTTTTATTTCGTTTTCGTGTTAAACACTATAACGAAAGTTATAATTGCGCTTGCACCGAAATAATTTTATCTCACCGCGATAATTCGCTGTGCATCGAGAAAATGCATTTTTATTCTCGATAAGGTTGCCGGTTGCTCCAAAATCAACGTAAGAGCATCGAGTAAAAAATAATCGCCTGCAGCCGCAGATTTCGCCGCTCGCTCTTTCGACAGATAGTTCTGCTGCTGTTCATTTGTGCAGCGATGTCGTGCGAGAGCAGTCCGTTGCTGGGGAATTTTTCGCGTCCCGCGAAAAAACTGGGCACCAGGCATGTCCAGATTTTCCTTATGTTTCTCGGTATTGCAATATCTTACGCAGTGCGCGTCTGCATGTCGGTTACCATTGTGGCGATGACCGATGCCAACTCCGCTAATTCAAATTTTACGGTGAGTATTGCCAATGTTTATTTTTATACTATACATAATTATCGTATGGTCGTGTGACGATAAAAAATACAAATAATCACGATGCACAACTTAACAACGAAACTACATCGCTTACAAAACGAAGTTAACGATAACACTTCTATTATCACTTTCCTTCCTCCTCCTCTTTCAAAAAAAAAGTTGCTAATCAATTTCGAAACCCAAATGAATTTGCACGCTTACTACAAGTGCACCAGATAAGCGGTGCGCGACACACGATGACTTTACACATCTGTCAACAAGCCATGGCAGATAAAAAACAAAAACAAAGAAGAATCACAATTTCTTTGTTCTCACTACTAGTAAAGCTCGTAATCGCTTTGCCCATCAGGAATTTAACTGGGACTCGAAGACCCGCTCCCTGATCCTAAGCTCCTTCTTCTGGGGCTACGTGGTGACTCAGGTGCCAAGTGGCTACATCGCTAGCACGCGCAGCGCGCAGAAGCTCCTCTCGTACGGCGTTCTCTTCTGCTCCCTGGCAAACTCCCTGATACCATTATTAGCCGTGCGCTATGGTTGGCTGGCCGTGATCGTCTGCCGCACCGTCACCGGCCTCAGCCAGGCTTGCGTCTTCCCATGCACTCAGACCTTGCTCTCGCGCTGGGTTCCACCGGCTGAACGCGCCAGACTCGGTGAGAGCTGCACTATACCATCTTGAATACTCGTTTATCCACAAAGTCGTTGATGAGATATATCTGTTGCCGGTGCACAGGTTCGCTGGTGATGAACGCCGGGACGTTCGGGATCGTGCTGACGCTGCCGGTTTCGGGTGCTCTCTGTGCCTCGCGGCTCGGCTGGCCCTCGGTCTTTTACCTCATAGGCGTCTGCGG
Organism: Anagyrus pseudococci; assembly: GCA_030522585.1. Lineage (NCBI taxonomy): Eukaryota > Metazoa > Arthropoda > Insecta > Hymenoptera > Encyrtidae > Anagyrus > Anagyrus pseudococci. The sequence continues at coordinate 19,626 of JAPYYQ010001652.1, forward strand.
CGTCTGCTGGAGCATTCTTTTCCTCTACCTTGGCGCGGACGCGCCGTCCGAGCATCCGACCATCCGGCCTGATGAGGTGCGCTACATCGACGCGAGCCTCGGACGATTGGACAGTGGCTTACTTCCGTCCACGGTGAGCAAGCACTTGTTTATCTCGATCTTTCATTATGCACTATCTGTGATATATGTACGCAGAAGCCGAGGGTACCCTGGAAGGCGATGCTCACCTCCTTTCCCATGTGGGCCATCATAATCGTGCACTCGGGCAGCAACTGGGGCTTCTACATCCTCTTTACCCAGATGCCGACCTACATGAAGCACATCCTCGACTTTGACGTCCAAAAGGTGCGTATGTAAAGTAAATAAGAAAAGGAAAAGAAAATATAAAACCGATAAACCCATGAGCTCGTCGGCACTTTACGAGAGCCTATCGACGATTCACATAGATATTGAAAATTGGACGCGCAGAGCGGCCTCGTCTCGGCTCTACCGTACCTCGCGATGTGGCTCATTGGCTTTCCCATTGGCTGGCTCTCGGATTTCGCCCTGAGAAAGGGCATCGCCGCCGAGACGGTGAGGAAGGTCAGCAATTCCGTTGGCCTCTGGATCCCGGCATTGGGCATGATCGTTTTGAATCTCGTCAAGAGCAACGACAAGTTCGTGCTCGTTAGCATACTGGTGCTGTCGGTGGGATTTAATTCCGGCACTACAAGCGGTTATCAGATCAATCACATTGATCTCAGCACGACTTTTGCCGGTACGATGATGTCAATTACCAACAGTATTGCTAATGTCTTTGGAATCATCTCTCCGCTCGTGTGCGGCATGATCGTCGATGATCCCGTAAGTTCCAAACAGTCTATGGACTTTTGATTGCTGAAGGTTAAATGATTGCTGTTTTTTTTTTTATTGTCAATTTGCAGGCCAACAAGGAACAATGGCAGATTGTCTTCTACACCTCGGCGACGGTGTACTTCTTCACGAATCTGGTTTACGTGATTTTTGGAAAAGCGGAGACGCAGTCTTGGAGCCAGCCTGACATTTTGCTGGATTTGAATAGGCAACGCTACGATCAAGCGGCGAGAGTATCGACGGTCTTTGACTCGAATTCCGTCGTCATAGTCAATAACGATAAAGTAATTTGAATTTGTTTAAACGAGAAATGTGTAGTCAAAAGTAACAGTTGATGATTCTCGAGAAATTTCGAATAATCTTGTGAATAAAATCCCACAGTTATAATAATGAACTTTTCAGGAATCTTTAAGGGTTTCCATTACGAGGGTATACAATAAAATTGTCATTCGTATACGGAAAACATATAGAATCAACTATACACAGCAGTTTCCTTTCTTAATAAAAATACCGGCAAGTCGAAATACATTCGATATCGAAGCTTCGCCCGGCGATACGTGATCCATCGTATACATTTTCCACTGCTGCGCAGCTCGACTTTGACATTTTTCATTGCGCCAACGCGCTTGGCTAACGAAAATGTCGCGAGTAGCGAAGAAAAAAACAGAGCGTATAGCGAGACAAGTACGCGCGAATATAGGCTCAAGATTTTTCAGGGGTGACGATATAGCAAGGAAAGAGAGGCCAAGAGAAAAAGAGAGAGAGAAAGAAAGTAGCAGATGAACGCGGCAAACGGGAGAAGAGAGGAAAAGAGGGATGGAGGGAGAGAAAGAAGCGAACAAGAGCCGCGCGCGCGCTGCTCCCTATTGTTTTCTCGAGTGGCACTCGCCGGTTCAATGCTCGCTCGCTACTCGCTCGCTCCAGCGCCCCGCTACCAGATGTGCGCGCCTTATATACATGTATATAAATCTACCTATATGTATATACTTTTGTATATAGATACGTGTATACGGCAGCAGCGCGTGCTGATGCTGTATATGGGCGAAGCCGCCGCCGCGCCGCCCGTGCACTATAACCCATAGCGGCTCCAAAAAGGAATAGGACTTTGCCTGCGAGCGAGCTCATTTCGCCCTTGCGCCCACTTTTTTTTCTCTCCACCAACATCCTCCCTTTTTCACTCGTTCTACAAGATTGATTTTTTTTTTTTCATAACCTTCTTGCGTCTTTGCTTTGACTTTTTTTTGCATTTTTTTTCTTCTTTTTTTTCTTCTTTTAATTAAGAAAACGGGCGTTTCTTTGTCGAAGCTTGCGAACATCTTGGCTGGCTGTTATATTTTAGCTTTGTGTCTAGCGAAGCCGCGTCGAAGAGTAAGCTTACGAGATTTCATTATGAAATTTTTGCTACATGTCTTTGCAAAGCTTGTCGATGGAAAATTTTATCACATACGGTTTTGCACATAACGCCTGATGAATGATTCAGTATAACGGAGAATCGGAGAGTGGTTAGTACCGATGGTCTTGATAGTAGCATTAGCTCGGGTTACACGCGCACTTGACTCTAACAAGATTAATGGCCATACATAATCAATATTGCTCTCGCACCTGACATGTTAATTTGTCACAACACATGTCAGCTCGAACTAATGGTCAGCTCATATTGCATCTGCGCATGATTGAAACGCAATCACTTAGCCAGTGCTAATCTACAATTACACACGTGTAATAACCATCAAATGTACATTTAAGCCAGTTGAAATAGCAACATTCAACAAAAAAAAAAAAAGAGATTCATGGTAAAAAGCTCGACAAGGCTCCTTTTGCAAGACAATTCGTCTGTCTAGCAGAGTTTGATTCCAAGACCATCGAGTGGGTATAGTTAGTTACCCATACCTCTTTCAGCCTTCATCAAAAGCAAAATTCATCGAACGTCAAGTCCTGGCTCCCGACCTAGTCCACAAGTTATACGTACGCGCACGCACAAGTGATAGGTCGTTACACATAAAAACAGAGAGACAGACGGAAGAGAGAAGGAAGCCCGCGTGTGGGAACAGCGTTCATACAAGAGCCGTGGGCGGGGGAGGTCGTCAAACGACTTTTTAACGAAAGGGACAAGTCCCGGGACTAACAAGGCGCGGGGCCAAACAGCCGGTCAATTAAGAAAGTCGCGGGGGCCCGAGGCGTATCAACAAACCTCGGAAGTCGGGGACGAGGAGGAGGAGAAAGCCGTACGTGCCTTCGTTCAACCTTTCCCTGCGACGTTAAAGGGAGAGCGGAGGGAAAGCTGCTGGGGCCGCGTGCCGGCGCGTGGCTCTCCAGGGCCACGTATGGACCGGCGAGCCGTCATAACCCACCCGAGAAAAGAGAGCGTGCGTCCCCTCGGCTTTGGCAATTTCACGACGATCACGACGATGGAGAATTATCATAATCGACGCGGACGTCGTCTGGATTGTTTGGCCACTCCCCCCTTCCTTTCCCCCTTTCTTGCCTTGTTTCGTTATACTGGGCATAACGTTTGGTATTTTTCACGCGCTCCTCTGGATTAATGCCGGGGAGCGCTTTAATTGTCGATGGATTAAATATGATGTCGCTGTCTATATGGATAGGCTCTGGGTTATTGCTCGTCTGGATTAAAATGTGTCAGATTTGATGTTTGGGTTTGTTTGGTTGAGACTGAAGATTATGCTTTAAGATTAGGTTGTTATGACTTCTGATATTTGGTATGTGTTTTCATCGAGCTTAAATTGTCTACAATTCATATATCTCAACGATAAGCAAAGATTTTATAAAACTTTGTACGTTATGAGTTACACCATCTTTAATGTTAAAACTGAGTTTGATCAAAACCATATATTCGTATAGACTCTTTTCAAACAATCTAACAAAATTCATCAACTCAATTCTTCGAAAAATCCTCTGTATCGATTCGTTCCACACCCAAATAGCCAAGAATCTTTTTCAATTCGCTCGTAAATCCTGGCAACAGCCCTCGCAAACAGCCTCCCACGATCACCTCATCAATCCTCCTTCCTAAACAGTCTCCTCCCTCCTTCTCCAAAAAGGAAAAACCAAAACACCAAACCTTTAAAACCCTCTGCCCGAGCGATTAAAAAGCTCCCTCCTCTCAAGGCATCAGCATCAACAACATCCGAAACCTCAACAAGACAATCATCTCCACACAAACACACATCTTGCGTGCTCTCCCTTTGCTCAAACGTGTACACCGACGGCGTCTCATCGAGCATAGCGCCTGCGCGTCAATTGCGCGCACTAATCGCATAAGCCCCCGGGCTCAATCGAGCCCGTAATTGAAGGCGATAAACAGCCGGCTAGCGCGCCCAGACGCGGCATCTCGACCGATCTGCATGAGTCCGACCGAACGCTATGTACGACGGTATAACAATAACCCAAGAGCGCGCCCGCTCTTTCAGCCTCCCCTGGATCGACAGGACTCTCTCTCTCTCTCTCTCTCTCTCTCTCTCTCTCTCTCTCTCTCTGGTATATAAGGGGGGAAGCGATTGTCGAGCTCGCGTGCTCGGCTATGTGCCCCGCGCACGCTATTAACTGGGAGGATAAGTCCCCGGCAGCGAGGGGAGCGAGCGTTTACACGCCGGATCATCCCCTCGTTATTGTTGCGTTTATCATAATAATTCGCTTGCCGACGAGGCCTCCTCGCCCGCGTATATACAGGAGATTCTGATTGTTAGGTTCTATACCTACGCGCGACTCCTCTAAATACGCGTATATTATATAAGCTAGGAAGGAAAGATTGTAGCATTAATTTTAAAAAATATCGCTGGGACGTTGAAATTTTTCTTCCTATCGAGCTTACATTTGAAAATGCACCTGCGACAAAGTCACGTAAACCTACAATAATTATTTTATAAATAAAGTAGCTTATTTTTAGCTTATAAATTTGATCCTCTTTATTTGTAGCATTTTGCCACGCTTATCGTTTCGAGAAATCAATTTTACCGTAAAAAGAGCGAGAGAGAGAGAGAGAGACTGCGGCCCCGTAATTTCGTCTGGAAACAGTAACGTGGCGGGAGGGTCGAGGGGGGAAGCCCGTGGCCCCGAAGCGACCCACATCCACCCGTCGGCCACCGTTCGTCGAGTGTTTGTATTGCTGACGCGGCGCTCCCGATCCAATTCCGCAGCTCCGTGCGGACTCGCTGGCCCCTCGCCTCTTCCCATACCAAACTACGCTCTCTCTCTCTTTGCAGGCAATATATAACTCCCGACTGGGCGCACGGACGCTCGAATCGTCATATCGCGCGTTGCTCTCCCCACCCCTTTTGCTTTCGCTGCTGCAATTTTCCAACGCTTTTATATGGGTAGCCTATCGATTTTTTGAAATTTATTAAATCGCTAAGAGACGACAATGAGAATGAGATTTTTTGTCGTTAAGAGGAGGAGAGGAAGAATCGCGTGGGTCTTAGGTTATCGGGTGATTAAAAATTTTTATAGCGACCCTCGACTAATGGAAAATATTGAAATTTTTTGATTATAATTATGAACGTCGTAACAAGCGTGTCGCTTCATCTTCGTGTAGTCACTGGAGAATTTATGCTTTGTTAGCCAACCTGTTAAACGCGAAGTCGAAGAAAAAAAAAGGTAATTCGAGTTTTATCACTCCCACTGCTTTTATGTCTCTGTATGTTTTAGCTGATGAATACAAAATATACCTCGGTGTTCTAGCTGTATCGGGCCGACTCACGATAACCGCAATGGCATTTCAAAATTTTGGAAAAAAAAACAAGGAGAAGGAAAAACGCAGAATGCGGCAGCAGCCAAGTGGCCAGTTTAAGTGGCATGGAAAAGAAAAAAAAGCTAAGGATCGGGGAGGGGGGAGGTAAAGAGGAGGAAGGGAGGAGGGTAAAGGCGACGGATGAGTTTATTTAGCTTGGCTTTCACTTACACGCGCCTTACAATGTTGACTTACAGACGCCAAAGCATATGTATATGAGAGAGACTCCGCTGGCCGCTGGCGCGCGCGAGGAAGCATCTCGAGAGGAATAATGTTTGGGCAAGAAGAAGAGAGACGTAGTTCCGTGCGCGCCTCTGGGCAAAGCTCATAACGAGCATTTCGACGATGCGGTTCCCCCTCGCCTTCCTTCATCTCCATACCTATACTCGGCTCGAACGAAAAATAGCTCTTTACGCGAGCGCGCGCGTCTGTCCGTGTGTGTATGCGAGAGTGACGAAATTACTTTTTAAATTCCAGAAGCTGACTTTGCGCGCGCTGCTTGACGATGACGCTCTGCTTGCCTCGGCCACTTGGCTTCGCTCTTTCTCTCTCGCTCGCTCGCTCGTAAGGCTTTTTAAGTATTTTACGCTGATTTCGTATGCGCGCGATGGACGTAGTCTGAGAGCAAGGGTACGGAGTGTGATTTTGAAAAACGCGATCAAATATTATGTTTTTGTCGAAAATTGACTTTTCTCTCTCTCTCTCTCTCTCTCTCTCCCTCTCTCGTGACGTAGGGGCTTGGAATTACTGCCTATGTCGTGGTACGTCACTTTTTATTATTTCAGCCATTGATCTGTCGGCAAACAAGCGCCTACTTCGAGCGTTCATACCTTGAACATTTTGAAACGTGATTCAATAGCCAAACCTGTGAATCACCGAAAACTAATATACTCAAAAATCTTATATTAAGTAGTAACCAGCATATACGAACAATATATAATTTTACCAAGTCGCAACAAAGCTCAACGAATCCGGCTGTCGTTCGTAAAATCAGCCTGCAGATTTGAATTTTACGACATTCCGTTAAGTTTTTGAATTTTTAAAGCCCTCGAGCTTCGCAAATCCTGGCCGCGTGCACGACGGCGTTATATGCCTCTTGCATCGCCTTGAGCGCTAGCAACGCTAATGGAAACCCTTGAAGGCCTCTCTCTCTCTCTCTCTCTCTCTCTCTCTATCCACTCACGCGTGGATGGCTGGGAGCGCACTTTGCGGAAATGCACCCTCTCGGCTTTGCATATGCCCAAGAGCTGATACATCTCCGCCCTCGCGTTTCTCTTCCTCGCCAGGCTCGTTTTTATTTTTTACTTTATTTTTTTCGGAAAACCGCGTATGGTAATAGGTTTGGAATATGCGAAAATCTCGATGAAAATAAAATAGCGCTCTGAATTAATTAATTTTACGAATAATCAATTCGTATAAGATGACGATCCATCAAGAGAAAAAAAAAAGAAAAAAACTGATACCAAACACGATTTCACATACAACCCGATTGAATCTCAAACTAAGTCTCCCAGCGTTAACCCCTAAGCCTTGGCATGTACTCAACCGTCGGCCAAGTCCAATCCGTCGTCTCAAGCTTTCAACGCCACCACCGCAGCAGCAGCAGCATTTTCCCTCTTTGACTTGCGCGAGCTTGTCGCAAACGAGCGCGCGTTTCCCTCTCACTGAAATAATAAGAGCTTTTTTCTCCTCCCCCTCCCCCACCCACACTTTCAACCCAGCCCGAGCTCTCTCTCTCTCTTTCGCGCGCACTCGAATTATTATTGAAATGAAATTGCCTGCCTGCGCCAGCGGAATTTTTCCCTCCTCCGAGTTATATGCGCGCCCGTCTATTTCCCGGCCGCGCCGCAGACCGAATGTGCGCGAGAGCGGGCGCGCGCGACGTTAATAACGCCCGGGCGAACCCTGTGCGCCGCCCCCTCCCCCTTTCCCTCGCGATCTCACCGTTAATTAGAACCAGACTTGCTTATGTAATTAAACTCGATTTCTCACTACCCGTACAACCCTCCCCTCACGTGAGCGAGTTTGTCGCTGTTAAGCCGAGGGTGTAGATTATTAATTATTAAGCGTGGGATTACGTGGATTTGCGAATTTCCTTTTTCATTTTTTAGTTCGGCGAACGAACGTACACCTTGTTTCGGGATTTTAACGAACGTTTCGCCGCCTAGGCATATGATACGAGAAGTTTACGTTTGCTACACATCCCCGCGTTCTCGTTGCCATGGGAATTGGACAATCTCTATAGCGACGGCTTCTTTTTATACAACCCACCAAGTTAGCGTGTACACATGTATTACTTTTTTTCTCTCTTTTTCCTTTTTTTTTAATGCCAGTCATAACGAGGAAAACAGAGATTCGCAACTGGCGCGTCCCAGCCGTATAACTCACGGGCACGCAGGCACCGAGCGCGCGCTCGTAACTAATTTCGAGTGCTTTTAACGACCGCAGCCTCTTGCGCCGCTCCGGAAAGTTGTCGGCGAAACAACAATCTCTCTCTCTCTCTCTCTCTCTCTCTCTCGCTCATTCGAGAGTGGACAGCCCGGGTGAGCGTGCACTGCAAAATACGAGGCCCTCTGTCGTTTATATACGGCGCTACAACAGCCAGAAAGACAGAGGCTGGTGGAATTGCAAAAATCTGCAGGCAATTAGTCGCGGACCAGGCGAACCGGTGATTCATCCCTTGGCAGTTCGAGTTTGTCGAATTCCATTGTTTTATTTTAACGTTGCTGGTATACGTTTTGGGCGAGAGAGAATGAAAAGAAGAAATCGCGAAGAGAAGTTGCAGGCTGTGGTAATCTACGTGTGAGAAAATAGCTGCAGCGCGAAGGAAAGAAAGAGAGCCGTGTATACGCGCTGGCGCAGGCGAGACACTTGACCCTGCGTCGCTGTAGGTGGTGAGCCAGCAAAACTCGGAAAAAAAAAAGAAGAGGAAGAAAAAGAAAAAGGCAAGTGGAAAAGTATCGACCGCGCTCGATGCTTATAGCCTCAAAGCCACGACGCTATTCATACGCTTTTCTCTTTTTTCTCCCTTTTCTTTTCTCCAATTTTCATTGTTTCCATTTATTCGTTGAAGAGCCGATACGTCCAGTGAAAACGTTCGCTTTTTTTTTCCATGATTGACATACAGAAAGTTGATTAGAAAAAAACAATACTTTCGCAAACAGACGAAAAAAGAAACAATTCGCAAAACAACAAGTTAAACTGCTTATATCGCAAAATTCGCCATCCCAAAATAATCCATATAGCCACCCTCGCCTGTTCTCCCCTTACAACAATTACGTCTTAAACGAACGATCTCCTCGTAGGCCGGGTTTGTCAACCAGCTAAATCCGCGGAAGTCGAACTCCGCTACTCGTGCACCGGAGTCTTTGCGTGCGGCTCATTGTGCGCGCTGAATACAACCGAATCGAGTAGGAGGTGGAGAGGAGGGGGGGGGGTAAGGATAGACGGAAAATATCCTTAACTAATCCGGCTGACATTGTTCGGCAAAACAATGCGCGTCAACCAGCCGGTACGGATCCCTCCCTTCGCTATATACTCTCAGACTGATTTCTCCCCTCTCTCCTTCTTTATCTCGAGGAGATTCTTCCCTTGATTTCATTGTCATGAATGAAAAGTCGAAAGTCCGCTTGCTGAGCGTACTCGCTCATTGTTGCGCCTCTCGCTCAATGTAACGCCGACTATTTGTTCGACGCTGGTTGCCTGCATTGAGAGATTGCCGTTTAAAAAGAAGACGATTTTGTTGATGATAGAGCATTGATAATCGATTATTCCAACCCAAATTCACAACGATCTTGGACTCTGGCTTTTTCTCGTCCCTCTCATTTCCCATTAGCATTCGGTTTTATGCGATAAGAAAAAAACAAAGGAATCGGAAGCTGCGATACGGAAAAATGTGAAGGTTATAGCGAGGAGCACACGGCGAAGGAAGAGAAGAAAGCGGGTGAGCAAACGCGTAGACGAGAGAGTAAGAGAGAGAGAAAGCATAAAAAAAGAAAGGGGGGAGTAAGGGGGGAGTGGCAAAGAGGAGCGAACGAGTGTGAGACGAGGAGTAGAGGAGTATGCTCGGGAGCGCTGTAGGACCCTCCGCTGAAGAACCTCTCCTCTTCTCCTCCACCGCCTCCTCCTACTTCTCGTCCTCTCCCTCCCCTAAGGCCTCTCTCTCTCTCTCTTTCGAGCCCTATCCACTACTCATTTATCAAATAAATCAACATGGCTACTTCTGCACCTGCGTCGAAAGAGATCTGCAGTTCAGCCGCACCTCCTCCTACTCCCACGCCCGACTACCGCTCCAACTTCATCTCGCACTTGCCCGCTACTCCAAACCCCCTCCCCCCCCCGCCCATCCGACTGGCTTATTTTATATCCCCGTTTTCCGGACGATCCCCCCCCTCTATATCCCCAGCTCTATTCCACCGAGCTTTTCTTTTTTTTTTTTTTTTTTTTTTTTTTTTTTTTTTTTTTTTTATTTTTTTTTTTTTTTTT
>JAPYYQ010001653.1:0-29684 GCA_030522585.1 Anagyrus pseudococci
TTTGTAACATTGGAAGTATATCCGAGCAATGCTATTTGGATATAGCAATTTTTACAATAGTAGGTTGTAATTTTTACTAGAAATTTTTCTCAGTGTATTTGCGAAATTTTGTAATCCTATTAAAATTTACAAACGCCTCGATATATACAACGATAAATTCGAAAACAAACGTATTCCGGGGCGTATGCCGTTCCTAATTATTAAAATCGATAATAAAATAATTTTTTTTCTCATTAATTCCACGCGTAACGCGCGGTTTAACCGACAAATCATCGCGCATAATATTACAAAACAATTTTAGCACCGAAAACAATTCAAAATCCACTTCCCAGCACATAATAACCGATCTCGCGCGACTGATACCACTCGAAACGAGCCCAACTTCACAATTGCCTCAAAAAAGGAGAAAAAAAAAGGGGGAAAACTTCACCCTCATCGTCTGCTGGAAATTCTCCGATCAAAATTGAAAATCACCGGCGCGGCAAATCAAAAGCCGCACGAGGCATTAGCCTCTCGTTCGATATTGAAAAAGCCAATCATTCATCATCATCATCATCATCATCATCACGACCATCCTCATGATCAACCTTGCCATCAGAAAAGTTGAAGCCTCTTGCCCCATCGGTTTTTCCCCCCTCGCCCTTATTCTCGGCAACCCTTTGAATTATACGGCTCTTTGTTTTCCCTTAGATTTTAATCAACCGCTTCATCCTTTTACGCGTCGAACCCCACCATCTCCCCCTTCGTTCCCGGCTCGCATCTCCATCGGATTAGAGCTTCGCAGACTAACTGATCAGAGTGAAAGTCCAGCGCGTAGGGAAGACCTTATTTGCTCTTCCCCAGCCTCCTCTCTCTCTTTCTCTCTTATAAACGAGCGCCGTCGTGGCCGGAATCCCGCATATGTAGGTTAATGGGCTACAGCTTCTATACCCTTATACTCGCCCTCGTCTTTTCGCTCCTTTACCCACCTCCCCCCTTCTTTTTTTTTTTATTGTTTCTCATTTACTGCTGATTTTAATAGTCGATGAATAGAGAAAGAGGCGCGGAGAAAGTCATTTGGGCCCTGTATACGTATACGGCTTTAGATTCCTCGGCATTCCTCGCTCTGGTTAATTTATTTTTAATTAAATTGATCGTTCAGAGAGTTTCGGTATTGAGAGCCCGATGGATAAACGCGAGGAGGGAATAGTGGTATAGGCTTTGGAAGAAGTCGAAGCAATTTGCCGCGGAAGAATATCCTCGGCCGTGGCAGACGAGGGGGTGTTCGTCCGTTCGGTCCCCGTCAATAGCTAAAGATACGTTTCGCCTTAAATGGATCCTCTTCTTTTTTTTCTCCTCCAGACCTGAGCAAACGGCTTTTTCCAAATCCTTCCTATTCCCACTCTTTAGCGTTTGAGAAAGGAAAATCGCATTTTAGGGCCCCGGCAACGCCGAGATTTTTCGTTGAGCGGATGCAAATTAGATGGGTTGACGGGAGGTGGGGGGGGGGCGGTGAGGAAACTATATGCGATCAGGAAATGGTTTCCTAGCCGTGACGACGGCGGCCGTTAAATTTGATAGAGATTATCAAGTTGGCGAAATTCGGCGTTACCTCGTGTGCTCTCTGTATACGTGTATGCAGAGGGGGCGTTTGATGTCGAGAGAGTTGAGCAGTCGAAACTTTTCGTCGAATGAAATTGGTGTAACGGCGATTTAAGCTCTATCGCTCTCTCTCTCTCTCGTCGCTCCAACCTCGTCGGCATGACGTATTAAAAGCGACGTTTTAATCGAGTTTCGGATATGGTTCGTGTGCCCCATTATCTAATGGTAGATTAGGTTAATAGAGTTATATATAGCGTTTCCCAGCTACGATCATATATATATATGGCGTAGCGTAATTTTATTTTAGCCCGGCACTGTAACGCCAGTCTCTCCCTTGCTCTTCCCTGTGGGGCTTGTACGCGGCGAAACTTGTAATATTACGTTAAACGACTTAATCTCGGTTTTAATGTCGCGGCGTAAACATTCCGCTCGCGCACAATTGAATTTCAAGTGATGAAATGTATTCTTGGCAATTAATCTTAGATTTAGAAATTGCGAATGCTCGTGATAAATTTGAGAGGGTGCGTTTTAAATTTATTAGTGTGTGCTTATATACGCACTTAATCGCTCTGACGCTTAGTTTAATTGACGCGTTTGTAATTATATGTGTTTAGATAATTTATGAATTAGCATAAATTTGCCGCATAGACGCGTGCGCGACGTTAAATTTTGGAAATTACGTTTCGAAAAGTGACAAAGCGCGTTGACTTCGGTATAGCTCGGTCATAGAAAAAGTCTTTACCGATTAATACTCGATCGTTCGCCTAAAAAATTTTTCAAAAGTATTTAAATTTACACAGGTTTTTTTTTTAATCGTTTTTTAAAGTATTCGAACATTTTTCTCCAGACGCGTTTATACTTTATTGAACGAAATTCCCCTGCAATAAGGCGTATCGAAAGAGAGAGAGAGAGAGAGAGAGAGAGAGAGAAAAAGAAGGAGTTATTACCCTAATAACGTCAAGCCGTCTCGACGTGTCTGGCAGCCAAAGTCTAAATGCAAAAGTCTCAAAAGGCCAAAAGTTTTCATCGCAAGTCACCGTCGTCAACGGCACTCGCGCGCGCGCCGCACTGGGAAGGAGTAACGGGAGTAGTTCTCCGAGGACTTTCGTTAAGAATAATGAAAATTCGAGCCCTGGCCTCAATTATCCTCGAGCCAAGTATATAAGTGCTCGGCGCGCCGCCGCGGTATCCGTCACTTCTCTTTGGCTTCCATCCCTCTCTTTCTCATCGACCTCTCCCGTCACCGTCTTCCTTGTCAGCGAGCTCCCTCGAGTGTGGCCGCGGCTAATGCAATATTATTAATTGCGAATACGTGTAACCTTCAGTCCCTCTTGCGGACGGGCCCTCCCCCGATTTCGTCCTAGCTCTTATATATCCGATTATAAGCGCGGGACTACCGTAAAAGAGATCGAGATTGATTTTTATCCTAGCTGGCGTCTGGGTATACCCGGAGAGAAAGAGAGAGAGAGACGAAGAGAGAGAAGTCGAGTGCAGGCCACGTTTAATATCGCGTTACGCGCACTAGCTGGACTTTCCACTTCACGTACGTGTGGCTGTGTGCATCCGCGCTCTTTCTCTCTCGTCTAGGCACTTTTCTCTCAAGCGAACGCGAGAGAAGAGGGAAAGCTAGCCTGGGAATGAAGGCTCGAATGCAGGATGGAAGGAAAAAAAAGCATTGATAGAGTCTGGCCTCTGGATTGGAAGAATCGAGTTACAGCGAATAAAGTCAGCGCTGCTTTTATGAGCGCGCGAGAAGTTCCCGCTGCTTCTGCCCCTGTATACCGGCTGTGCAAATAATTCATTATTCGCGCTCTCTTTTGTTTCGTACACACTCATCGCTATTCGCAATTGGAGAGATTTTTTGATTGATGAATTTAGGCCGTGGGGTAAATTGCGGCTTCGAATTCATTTTTTTTTTCACAGGTAACGGAGGAATTTTGATTCGATCTCGATTAATTGGGTTCGTTCTGTATCGAAGGATAGGAGGGGAATATTAATATTCGAATGGAAAGTTAGAAGAGCGTTGATGGCGTTTCGTCAAAGCGAATGAACATAAATATGTGGGTTTCGCATTTAAATCCACGCAGCGCTGCTTTGACGATGAAGCAGTTGTTAATTAGCGAATAAATCGTAAACTATGCAACTGTACAAATCGTCGGAGTGTCGTTTCGTATCGAGTTCAATGACTTTGTCGCATTCCGGTAATCAAACGTATAGATTTTTGTTTTTTTCGCCTTTTTTTTCTTCTGATTTTCCACGAACTTCGGACAATGACCAATTGCGATGGACTAAAATTGTTTAACGGTAGGACGATTTAACTTTGTGAAACAATAACTATAGCGGCCGGCAAGCTCAAAATCCGAAATATGCATCGGCAAGTTTGTAAAGGGCATTTAAGCTGCTTAAATTTAAATTACGTAATTTAACAATCGTCACATTTACGTACATCGCGTTGAAAATAATTTCCAACGTGAAATCTGACGATTTAAATGAAAATTCAAAGCTTTATTTAACGCCACATTCCTTCAATTTTCTTTTTCACATTTAAACTTTCGCATTTACAAAGTGCTTGCGATCAACGACACACGTAAATCCAAAATACAATTCCTTTCTCCCGTCCTTAAAATCATCCCCCCCCCCCGATTCTTAAGCAACGCGCAAGCCCCCCTCACCAAAATCTAATCCCCCTCCCAAAGCGGATATTAAAGCAATCCTTCTTACACCCAGCCGATCCAGCGTAGTCAGCATCGAGCGTACACAGCATCAAGCGTGCACACCAAGCGATCCCCCAAATTTCCCAACAAATCCCCCTCCATCCCTCATTTCTCCCTCCGCCAAGCAGTCTCGCGCATCCCCCCTCCTCGTGCCTCATTTAAATCCGCACAGCGAACAACTTTGAAGAAATGAAAAGCCGAACGCGCGTCGTCGTCGTTTCTCCTCAATCTTAGCCGCGCGAAATCGTTTAATTAAGCCGAAAGTTACGGCGCGTAATCGGCGAGCGAGAGAGGGGAGGGAAAGCGCGCCGGGGGAGCATCCGGCTTCCACTGCGAGCGCATCTCCCCTCTTCCTACATTGCCCTCCTTGTAGAACCATAACCGCTTTCCATCTCTCTCTCTCTCCCTCTTTCTCTCCGACGCGTAGTAGTCTCCTCTCCTCGCTTTCCAATTACCCCGCGCGAATTAGTCGCGCGACTCGCGCCTCGCTAGCCTCAGCCCCCCTCTCTCTCTCTCTCTTCTCCCCCTCAGCAGTAGCATCGCAGCAGCCTTGGCTTGATAAAACTTTTTGACCTAGCTTTCGCGCTGGATTTGCCTTTTAGCTTACACGCCGGAGAGGCTGAGCTAATTGCCTATCCGGCCAGGTTGCCCTCCTCGTCCCCTCTCCCTTACTTCGCCCTCAGCTCCCCTGTCCTACGGATTATTGATTCGAAACAGCCTGCTGGCATCTCTACGCTCGAACAATCGCGCGGCAGGGAGTAAGGGGGGGGGATGCTGGTGGTTAGTTTTTACGTTGTAAAGCAGCGACGACGAATAATTGGATGAAACCTCTGGGCTTCGTGCGCGACCGAGCGTTTTAGCCGGTATATAGCTGTTTTATAGGCCTTTGAATTGGCCACTCGTTTGCTCGAGTGCGATCGCGTATTTTTTAACAGATATTTCACGAGGCGCGCGAGCTCTGGGAGTGTTAAGTAACCCTGACGAGCACGTGCTCTCGTCTTGGATGTTGTGCTTCTCGTTCTGCGCGAGACTGGTATCTTCTTACCGTGCGAAACAGTTCCTCTCTCTC
Source organism: Anagyrus pseudococci (assembly GCA_030522585.1). Classification (NCBI taxonomy): domain Eukaryota; kingdom Metazoa; phylum Arthropoda; class Insecta; order Hymenoptera; family Encyrtidae; genus Anagyrus; species Anagyrus pseudococci. The sequence continues at coordinate 5,365 of JAPYYQ010001653.1, forward strand.
TCTTTCGATTACGAGGAATTGCGGGAATTGTTTTGCCAGAAGCGAAAAATCCATTAGCCCCCCTGTGAAGTTGTAACCTTGTTTATCAGCCGGGAACCGTGACGAAAAGTCTCTCTTCCTATCGTTTCGCGTTTATTTTTTTATTCTTCGCGTACACGCTCCTTCGTACGTACGTTAAAATTTAATAAGAGATGCACGCTAGCGTTTGTAAATTTTAGGAATGTTTTCTCCTGCCGCTCTCGAAACGGCTGTGTGTATTTGCACGGGCTACCTACACCCTCTCCCATTTACTCTGGTATCGTGTTTCCCCTCTACCCCGGCCGCACCTCCGAGAAGCTGCTATACCCGGGCCACTCCGTCAGCGCGCTCCTTTCGCGAATTTTCCCGGGTAAATAGCGGCCTTAAAAAATTATTAATCGCTACGAACAACAACCCTCCCTCCTGTTGGACGAAGAAAGAGAGACGGAGGGTGGAAAAAAAGAAGGAAAAAAAAAGAACGTATAGGAAATTAAGAACGAAAAATAAATAATCCGGTGAAGCGGGGCGCGACAGGTAAAAACGCCAAGCGCACATGCAGCACCTTCTCTCTGTCTTTCTCTATATGATACGGCTCCCAACATCCGCTGGATACGCAGGCGTATGCACATCACAACAAAGCAAGTCCTCCGCATTAACTTTGCCGATATAGGAGAGCTTGAGGATTTAAGAGGGGGGACGAGGCAGGAGGAGGAGGAGGGAGAGGTTTATACACAGGCGAACGCGCGCGCGAGACTGAGACTCGCATTTCCGCGGGAGTAATTATTTTTCCGTCCTCGCGCGCGCGCTTGCGCCCGGGCTTTGACACCGGGTTATAATACACTCCGACGCTCGTGTCAGAGAGAAAGAGGAAGCGAATGTCCTCTCTTCACTCGCCTGCGTCGGGGATGGAGTCTCTGTTCTGTATACACACACACACACACACACACACACACACACACCTGTATACATACGAGCGCGCACAATGCGTCGCAATATTTTTTCGCGTAATTATCGCGAACTTTTCCTCCGCTCCGCGAGAAATCCGAGAGGTGCGAACTCGCTCTCTTTTTATCAAGCCTTCTCTCTCGCACTCGACTTTTTTTTCTCGCCCTTGTGTTTTTCTCACCGACGCCGGAAGAGCAGTTGCGGCTGAATATTCGCTTGTGTCTGCCCGGGCTAAATGCGCGACGCGCGCAGGCGAATCTATCACCGTTAGACTTTATGGAAGTAAGATAAGCTGCGGGATACGATGGCGGCCCGAGGGGAGGAGGAGGAGGAGGAGGAGGTCTCGGTAAGAGGAAACCCTTGTGACGACGGAAAAAGAGTCGTGGCGGGTTGAGAAAGGGTGGGGAGGGGGCGAATGGAAAAGCCGACCCTCTTGCCTCCGACTTGTCAAGCTTGGGAGAATCCTATTCTCTTGCGCGGAAAAGTCATAGCCCGAGAAAATTTTCGAATGCTCGGCTTTTGCCGCCCTCTAACTCACTCGCACTCTCTCTCTCTTTCTCGGGGGATATAAATGGTTCCGGGATCGGTTTTAGCTTTTATACGAGGATATAAAGATAGCCTTGTCGACGAGACTTTTTGAGACAGAGTTCAGTGATTATTAACGAATTTAGACGGCTTTTTCGAATATTTGTAAGGCGGTGTACGTGGTTGGGACGTTACAGTGCCCTGGGAAACACCAAGCAATGAATATTGAGTTTGAATTTAAATCTCGCGCCAAAACACTGTTGAACTAAATTCCACTGGGGGAATAAAGGGGGCGGGGCTGGACGAAGTTGCCGAAAGCCCTGGCGCGCAGCTTAAGCGGCGGCAAAACTACGCGCGAATTACCCGGGGCTCTCTCGGGCTCTTCGAAAGTTTGATTGCAAAAGAAAACGTCGTTTGCATTGAGTTTTGTGTATACGCATTTTCTCAGTCCCAGCGGTTATCTATGATCGCTAAGGGTTCTGTAGAATTTTGGAATTGTCCCATCGTACGTGGATTTGAACAACGTCGGGAGAAGTATAAGCCGTTATTCGGGTGACTCCTTACGAAAATCAAAAATCTGGATTTTAATTATTTGCGCAGGACTTTGATTTTTTTTCGCGCGTCTGTTTAGTCGTTCAATCTCTCCGCGAGAGCGCATTAGAGCGTCGTTTCGTGATTCCGACACCCATGTACTCGTAGGCTTTCGAAAAGAAAAAGTTCTGTTTTACGAAATAAAAACTATCTCTTTTTTTGTCGCAGGCCTCTAGCTAAAGTTAAGCTCTTTATAACTCCGCCTTTTTTCGTATCTTCCCAGAAAAGAACAATACAATCGCACGTACAGACATAACGACACGCGGATAACGAACTTTTCGCTTTCGTAATGATAATTCACAACTCTCCTTATAGAGCGTGATAAAATAAGTACTAAAACATCTCCTCTAACGAAATGATCAAAAGACTTTCATGCCCAAGAATTCGAAGCGTCTGTTCTTCCTTCGCTCCCGTACACCAATAATTACAACAAGCGCGAGTGACGAGAGAGATAGAAAGGGACGGCGAAAGAGCTCGCTGCAGCGCAAAAATTATTCCCCCGTATACTTTGGCAAATCGCGAATGCAGGGCTCATTTCGCATTCCGAATGCTCTCCTCCTCGCCGCCGTCGTCGTCGTTGGCAGCGAGACGCGGGGCCGATATCTTCGCGCTCCCATTACTCGCGAGTGCGCCGCGCCCTCCCAAGCCCTCTCCTCGCTATATTAGTTTTCCAACTTGACAAATTGCAATTTAGCGAGTCTTAGTGGTAGGGGGAGGGGGCGGATGAAGCGAGAGGATAGGAGGGGAGGTTTAAAGCTCGATTTCCAGCCGTCAATGCGGCTCGGTCACACCTGGGCTTCTAGGATGTCGGGAGGGAGAGTGAGATCCACCTGTTCTCCGCCCCCTCCCCCCGCGCGGAGACCGCGTCTTTGGGCAGCGCGTTTAACGATCCAGGCCAGCCTGAGAGACAGGCTCTCTCTCTCTCTAATCCTCTGGCAAATTATGCTGGACCAGGGTCTAGAGGTGAGAGGTGTCGACGACGGGGAGCGGAAAGGGAGGGCAGCCGGGGCTGGCGCAATTAACGGGGCGACTGAGGCTACCGGAGAAACTTCGAGAGGTGAGAGAAGGGGGGGGGAGAGCGAGATGCCAGAGTGTAGTTGTCTCCCTCTCCTGCCCCCTCCTCCTCTTTCTCTCTGGGATCTGCCCGGGCATTGCTCCATTTCGCGAGACTCGCAGCCTCGGTTCGACTCATGGCTTGTTTTATCTTGATGCGAAGCTTATGCGCGTTGGACTGAAATTCGCTTCTTTTGAAACCGAGAGAACATGAGAGAGAGAGAGAGAGAGAGAGAGTCTGGGAGGGGGAAGAGGTAGCTGGGCTATCGTGATATTCGCGCGTATTGTTCGCTCGCTCCTTCCCTCTCCTCCCTGTCGCAGCGGCTCTCTGACTCTTTTGACAGGAGAGATGTTTGGCTAGCCCGTTTCCTGGAAATGCTTTTTGTTTGTTTGGACGGATTTAATTTTCCACCATCCCCCCCTCCCCCTTGAGAGAGCGTAATCTAATTCTCTTTGACGTTTAGAAATTATTTGCTCTCTCTTTCTCTCGTCCTTTGGAGATTTTCAATCTTCTGGAAATGTCCAAGGTGCACCATAGTGAAATACATCTCGAGACGCGGAGCTCTGAATTTTGAGATATGATTAATATGCAGGTTAGAAAAGTTCGCGAGGGATAAGTTTTGGTGTACGCTTATACAGCGGGACGTAAGCTGAAGTTCGAGGGAAAAAGGGTGTACTTCGAAGCTTTAAAAATTTTGGATGTAAAAAAGTCCTCTTCCAAGGGTTTTTCACGGCGCGAAAAAAACAGTGGCATTCAACGCTCGGCTCTTCAATTTTTGGACTTTGCCGGGGTAAGAGCTTTTTAAGGCAAGCCACCGAGAGTGAGAGAGAGAGCTGGTGCGCTTTCTTTTCACTTTTTTATTGATTCGCATTGATTTCAATTTCAAAAAGTCCAATATGTCGCCGATATTTTAACTCCGCTCATCCACGAGATTAAATTATTGGATGCCGAGCGAGCTTTTTCTATTATCTCGAATGAAATTCGCCGAGCTTCGGTATTTTTGTTTTCCTTTCCATCGCAAGATCGAGAATTCAAATATAACGACGTATTTTAATGGTATCTTGAATCTCGTTTAATTTTAGGCCATCAGTCGTTATTGATTGTCGGCTTATATTTGAATTCATTGACAAATCTCGTCCGTTGAAATAATTCACTGACCACGTAAATAATGAAAACTTCTTCGAGACGCCGCATAACGAGTCATTTCCATTTCTTAATACCCAAATATCTCGAGGTTGTTAAGCAAGCCATTTTCTCTATTAAGAAATGAGATTCAAGCGTGCCGAGCCAAATTCTTTCCGAGCTTTACTGATTACTAATTTTAATTGGATTACGAGAAAAAAAGCAGTTTTATTATTCAAATAAGGACATCGGCTTTCCGATATCTTTTTAACGAATACTTTTTTACTAAAATTAATAAAAAGTATTCGTTATACGTATACCGATACCGGCAATAACATTTCATTTCTCCTGCAGCGTTTGATTTTCAATAATATCCGCCTGTTTTTCTTTTATCGATACAAAAGAAAGATTCTGATTATCGGAATAAGAAAAACCGAGCGTTCTACAAATCATATACGTCAAGCTGGCGTTTTGACGAACGATTTCCTTGAAAAATCGAAGAGCTCTCTGGCTATGAAAATATCTGCATTCCGGCCGACTTGGGAATCGAACTAGGACACAAGCTCGAAAACAGTTTCGTTTGAAATATGTTATCATTGTACCTCTGCCCCTTCTCGCCCTCCCTCTCTGTCTCTATAATCACGAAATTATCCGTATCGAATTACGCAATTGACTGCGCCCAATTACCCGCGTCGGCGCTACCAATTTGTAAAGCCTCCAAAAAATCGACGGCACAAGCCTCGAATTTATCCGGAATTCGATTCTATTCCTCTCTCCCCTCCCCTCCCCCCCTCCCCCCCAAAAAAGGTAAATTCAATTCGACCATCTCGCAAAATTCTCTCGCAACGCGCAGTCTTCGGCAATTTATTTAGCCCAAAAGAGACAGAGAGCATACGCTCGCGCAACTCGTTCAATTTAGTTAGTTCATTTCGCAGTACCCTGCGCTCCGTCCACTCTCCCCTCGACTCTACCACCCCCCCCCCCATTTCGCTTATGCACTTATTCAAATCATCAAAGTCCAATTATGCGCATGCATAATTTAACGGGCGCGTCTCGTCATTATTGCGCGAATGATAAAACACCGGGAATAACATTGTAAAATCAGGACTGAATAATGTATTTAATTTCAGCCCCTGAGGTGGAGAGGAGAACACAAGCTGTAGCTCTCCCCCTTTCCTATCACCCCAGGAGGACGGTGAGAAAGAGCTGAGAAAATTATCGGCGCGGAAGCAACAATGACGTGGCACTGGATGTATACGGGCAGGAGGAAGGAGGACCAGAGAAGATCGATGCCGGGGTAAATATTCATGCGCGCGCAATCGGCAGCCGATTGCCGTACTGTCCAAAGGAAAAAAAAACAAGGCGAGACGGAGAGAAAGAGATTTTCTCGTTTATCGATATATAGAGCTGGGAGGATAGACCCAAAGGAAGGTAATTAAGCCGGGGAAGCATCGCAAGCTCGCGCGCGCTTCCTTTTCGAGCGTAATCAACGATTACGTCAAGGGAGAGAAGCTGCACATGGCGATCAGCCGAGCGAGTAATTATTTTACACGAGAGCTGCTGACCTTTTCAATTGGGCCTCTGCGCGCGGCTCTGCTGTATGTAAAAGTATCGCGAGAGCCACTGGGTTATGCCTTTTATCCCGAGAGCACTGAATGCTGCTGCCCCCTTTCTCTGACCAGCTATATACCCCTGTAGTTTTTCCGTAATCCAGCGTGGAGTGGGATTAATTCGCCGAGAGCTTTATCTGATATGCGCTCGTGTAGTAGTTCGGAGCGGGAGAGAGGAGGGGGGCTGCTGGTGCAGCCTTTTAACTCGTAAATTACAACATGTAACTATCAGCTTGAAAAATCCTGGTATTTTTGTCAGAGAAGCGGGGGGGGGGCAGCAAGCTCTCGCGGCGCGGCAGTGTAGTCGATATGGAACGACGTGTCGGTTTTAACGTCGATATTTTCCCTCTCCGACATCGATTCCCGCGTTGACGAATGTTTTTTTTTCGAAAATTTCTTTTTTCTTTTTTTTTTTTTTTTTTGAAAGAGAATTCCGCCTGTACGGCAAAAATGCGCGAAACTTACAGGCGAGCGCGTGCGACGCGCGCAAAAAAAAGAGGCGGTGTAGCGATATTTGTTTATTATCATTACAGGGCTACAGGCTGATTTCATCAATCAGAGAGCGTATAGAGAGAGGCGCGGATAATTGTCTCATAAAAATTCATGAAGCCTAGCTAGCGAGGTTGAGCGCGCAAGTGAAGGGGGGGGGGAGGTAGGCGAGGGTGTGATAGGTCCGCTTCAATTTTAACTTTTCTAGCGGCTAACCCGATCATTCTCATGTTTCGCAATGACTCATTAATAATCCGGGGGGTTTGGGCGCGCCAGGCGCCGAGTTAATGAATCCAATCAATCAGCGCCCGATCGATTCCTGCTATGAGAGCCGGAGGTAGCGGCGCTATGGAGGAGAGTAGTAGGAGGTCGTCGCGTCCTGCCTCGACGGAATTTCACGTGGCCCGGGCTATGAGCGGAGAGGGGGTTGGACGTTACACAGTACCGGCTGCTACTACGCCGCTCTGTATATACTACGCTCAACGTGTATAGGAGCGAGCAACAACTACACGTAGTGTTGCGGCTGTAGCCGAATTTCGAGGTGCTTGCGGTGCCGGCAAGATGACAGCTATCCTGAATGTGTGGCTCTCTCTCTCTCTCTCTCTCTCTCTCTCTCTCTCTCTCTCTCTCTCTCTCTCTCTCTCTCTCTGTATCATCTATATGCATCTCTATGCGAGAGAGAGCCCGTGCGCGTGTACGTCACCTATGTAATGGAGATGAGGGAAGCGCGGGATATTTTCGCGTGATGGGCTGCTCTCGGATGACAAAGGGCTGCCACTCGGGCAGAGAGAGAGAGAGAGAGGGCCTGATGCCTCGGGTTTCGGAGGATTTGCCTTGCGCTCATCTCTCCCTTACGGCCAGCCCCCCTCCTTCCCGGCGCCACTGCCATGCTGCTGCTGCTGCTGCTGCTTCCCTGGGCCTCTGGCACTCTGCGTCGGACTGGCTTTGCCGATGTGCATTTGAATGTAAATTTCAACGTTGATGGCTTGATCGCCGCTAGCCGGCGCACCTGTTTACCGGGGATTATTCGGATCGAGTCGAGTGGCAAGCCTGCTACATGCGATCTCACCCGTCTCTCTCCCTCCCTATCTCTCTATTTCACTCTGTCTCTCTCTCTCTCTCTCTCTCTCTCTCTCTCTCTCTCTCTCTCTCTCGCTTTTTTTCCTCTTTGCGCTCGTTCGCTGCGCGACAACGGAATTGGGAATGAGACTCTTTTACTTGCGAATGCTCATAATAAAAAGAGGATTGCTAAGAGTCGAGTAGGATTAAAGCGTTAAGAAGCACGTCCGACGGGGGCTTTTACCCGATCGATACGATCGACGTAGGATAGAGTTGAAACGGAGAAGGTATTATTCCAAGACTGAATTAGGAGCGCGAGCTTTATTTCTTTTCAGTCCTGGTGTACGTATATACGCGATACCGATATATACGCCTCTCTCTCTCTCTCTCTCTGCTACGGAGAATGACTGATTGAAAATTTTCTTGATATGCTACGTTAACGTTTGAGCGATTTCTTGGAATTGGTACGAGTTTTTTCTCTCTCTCTATATACGTACATAACAAATGAAGAAAGTTTATCCGAGTCCGATTTCTTTGGCAAACAAGGAGCTTGAGTTTTCAATGAGGAGTGCTTAATGAGAAAAATTTTGAAAACGAAATTATCGGTCGAGAGAGAGCAAGAGAGAGAGAAAGTTTCCCGAAAGAAAATTTTGCCTTTTTTTTACTCTCCCTCAACTTACAGCATAGGCAGTAATTCCAAAGTTTTTATTACTTGGAATGAAAATGTTTGATTACGTCAACTCAAAGCTAAAGTTATCGAATATATGTGTTTGTTTGATTTAAAAGTCGTAGTGGCCTTTTTAAATTTGTCAAATGCGCTTGTTGCGTAATATCGATCGTGAAATTTCATTCTTACTAATTTCGCTTGAAAATTGATTATAAAAATACGGACGATTTTGGACGGTAGAGTAGTCAAATTTGCGGCAATTACGAAACGAAATTTTAAAAACACGATAACAAAATAAAAGGACGTTAATACTCGTGTCATTTGCAAAACCTACTGCGCTTTGTTATTACGCGCATTCAATGATTGCGTTCGCGTTTCGAAAACAAAGAGTGTGATGTAGTAAAAAAAAGAAGAACGAAAAATGTACTATTAATTAACTTCTCTATTGTTTGCAAATTAATGATAATTTACACGAGCAATCTGGATCCATTGAGTTCGATATTATCCAGTTAGTTGATAATTATTAATATTATGATTAGAATAGTAAAGCTTCTTTCTTTCATCGGTAAAAGAGACGGTACTTGGCTTTTGTAGAAGAGGCGAGACTAATAATTCTACAGTGGAACTATATTATTGGAGAAATTTCTTTTCGAGATATATGGCAGCCATACAATAAGTTAACGTGCAATAAATATTTCTTTGTGAAGGTAAAAATCAAAGAGGCAGAGGAAAAGAGAGAGAGAGAGAGAGAGAAAAGAAAATAACATGCTGCAGATAAAGTTTTGTCGTCTACCTCTCGTAATATAGCTATGAGTCTTATCTATCCTCCTATTGTTGCGCGTATCCGTCGATTCAACGTTGATACGTCATTTCTCGGGTAATTTTTTATTCTTTTGATAAATTTGATGTTGATAAATGTACCGCATGATCAGAATTGATATTTTATTCGTTAACTGTAATTGATAACTTTTATATCCCCTTTTTTTATTGTAATACAATATTACGCCACAAAAATAAGCCGATTTATTAATATCAATAATACGTTGGGTAAGCTAGAGGCCGTAGGCGAGGGCGTAGGTATTGTTTTTAAATGTTCAATTACTATTACTGCATAGCCGGGCGCGCCAAATTAAAACGTCGCGCTTTATTAGTTCTATTCGTGCATAAACTGTTTTTATCCCGGGCAATACGAGTGGCAAAGTTGCATATCCAATGCGAATGCATCTCTCTCTCTCTCTCTCTCTCTCTGTTTGTATAAAAAAAAAGAAAAGACCACTTTATCTCTTTATGCTTAATATCCACGATTACGCTATTCCAAGCAAAAAAAAAGAAATAATCCGAATAAAAAAGGATGGCGCGATCAGTGGCTCAATTTTATGCGCGAAACACCATTTATCACGATATCAGAAGAGGAAGCGCGCGCACCCGTGGAGCAGCGAAAATTTTCCTCGAGAGCTCCGAAATTTAATAGAACATAGCATTCAACAGGCGCACATTCTTTTGCCCGGGCTTGAAGTCTTTATAGACAAGCCGAGGCTTCGGCCAAGTTTTTTTATGTTTCGCAGCAGCTGCAGCCATATCTCCCCCCTCCCCCGCGCTCGCTCTGCGACTATATCCACATTCTCATCGATTATTGCTTCTCTTTCTTTCCATCCGTTCGACGCGACGGATATATATTCCATCAGCCATTTCAGCCTCGGAATTTTTGCGACGCGCACGCCTCGCTGAATTTTCGTCTGGCTGAAGGGCACTCTTGTCGCGACTGCATATTATAAAGCTGGATTTTTAGTTAGACTCAACGTTTAACGACATTACCACCTCCCATACGGACTTGATTGTTTGATCATCCTCGCGCGTGTTGTTTTATGAAATTCGTTTCGGGCAGGGAGAAACGGAGGATAAGTTCGAGGTTGGAGTCCCGAGTGGCTCGGCTTAAGTTCTCGAGATTAATTATACAATCGCGCAGTTTAGCACTGAGAGTTAACTTTACGCGATGGGATCTGACGTCCAATGGTATATGTATATACGTATTCGGCTGATAATCTTTTCCGCTTTAAGCGCAAAGCTTGCGCGCAATTTAAAGCAGAACGCGCCGGGAGAGAGGCGCGTTTAACTGCGCGCGGTTTTAAACGAGTTTAATTTCGGCCACATTGCGTACTAAATTACTTTGCCTAGCCTCGAAAATTTAATATTTACGCACAGAGAACGAAGGATATCTTTTTTTTTCGCTCTCTCTGTTGTTATTAAAGGAAAGGCGTAGAGATGAATCGTTTAACAATGTTTGCCGCTTTGATGTATTTCATTTGAGAATAAGCGAGTATGAAAATTGACGTAGCTGGCTCTGTACGATAGGGGAGACGATAAGGTTGTCGTTATTTTTAAATATTTTTTTCAGATACGAAATATATACAATAAAAGGGTTTTTTTTTAAATATGGATATATATGTAACGGATGATTGATTGATAAGTGGTTTTTGATGTTTAATCTTTGAACTGCGTAAATATTTATAAATTTATATTTTAATACATTATTGAAAGGCTATTGTTTGCGAAATTTTATTTGTAAAATAATTTTAACGAGGATGGAAAATGATGAAACCAACGAAAAAATAAAAAAAAAACTAATTGAAATCTTTGATTACGCACGACCGACAGTTTTATCTATAAAAATGAATAAAATTACGCGGCTTATTTGTTTAATAATACGATTTACCAGGCAAATAAAAATAAGACCCTTAAAACAATGAGAGAACAAGCTTTTATCTTGACTTTCAAAACACGTACTGCTTTAGAAAATGTTTACTTGCTTGACTGGCTGTATGTATGTGCGCGCGCGCGTGTGCCTTGCGAACGTATTTTTTTTTTCGCGCGCGAAAAAGGGGGTGAAAAGGTCAGAGCCTAGTGACATTTCGAAATGTCTAAAATTCTTTGTGCACGTTATTTATTTTCAAACTTGATCCAGGTCAAAATATTTATTTCGCCCGGGACCCACTCACTTGCAAATTGATTTTTCACTTTTTCCCAAAAAAAAAGAGTATTTTCGTTTTTTCCTTGCCGTTTTCCTAAGTTTTCGAACGAAAACAAAAAAAGGAAGTAAATAAATAAAAATAAAAATATAGTACAAAAGCCTGCCCTTTTAGATTTAACAAAACAGAATTTTTAACTTACTACTCTCTGGTGGACATTGCCCATTTACGTTCATAAATGAAACGCTTTTTCACTTTTCTTGCTTAGTACTTTCGTATTTTGTTAAAATACCCCTCTAATGGCTTAAAAAAAGAAACTATCCAAAAAAAACGAGTCTTTTGTTAGGGAATAAAGAGAGGCGATTTTTATCCGGACGCGCTTTTTATTAATTATTTTTTTTTGCCACCGTCGTATTTCACCTTTAATAATCAACTACTATGTGGAATATACAAAATTATATTCAAGTAAACAAAAAAAAATAACGGTTTACAAAATTTGTTTACAAGCCAGGGGGTTCGTAATGACTACGGCTATTATTTATCCCGAGTATAATAAGGAGTAACGACGTTTTTAGCTTCAGCTAATTTTTCAATTAAACTCCATTAAAAGTGCCCGAAGAGTTATATTCCTCCGTATCTTTCTTCGAAATTCCTTCAGAAATCCATAGTATACTGCTCCGTACTTGAGGGGGGAGAAGTAAGCTTCATCCCTTACTTCCTTCTCATGCCTAAGCCGGTCTTAGCTCATTCCTTCGCATCCATCCTCTCCCTACCATTAAACCGGTTATGACTCGTTTCTCCCCCTTTCTCGACCCTCTCTCTCTCTCTCTCACCCGTGATCCTGTCGCAGTTCGGATCTGTTGTCACGAAAATGTGCCATTAGGCAGTAAAGTATCGGCAGAAATCAAGCTGCTTGAGAGAAGCAGCTCGGCACAATCCACTAGGAGACGTCTTAAAAATCGCAGGAGTAGCGACGGCGCACTGTCATACAAGTGACCCTCGTGAAAGTGACCATCTTCAACAATTCGACTTTATCTTCCGGAGTTGTATGCTTAGGTGGCTTGCGAGCTCGAAATCACTTTCGTAGATGTCGAGCAATAGCTGCTCTTCTACGAGGACGTTACTTTTGCCCCTCTCGTCGTCGTGGAAGAAAATGACGTTATAAAGATTACATATTTTTTCTTCTTCTCTTCTTTTTTCGTCAAGATGGCTGTCTGCTATTGCTCGACGTCTTATCTAAAGCTGAGCGAGGATCTTGTTTAAAATTTATTAATGAATTTCTGGAACATCGTGTTCTTCTACTGTTGGACTTACTTTATCTTGCAATTTAATTTTATTGCTTATTTATCTGCAAAATTTCAACTAAATTTTATTCGAAACGATCGTTAAAATGTTTAAATCGGTATAAAAACGTTTTTTTTCTTGTTCAAGCACAAACTTCTAATAAGAAAGCGTGTATCTTTCAGATTTTCGAATTTTCTTTTTCCAAAAACATCAATACAACCTTTTTTTTACGACAGTTATTGAATTTTTGAGCAGACGACTTTGCATCAGCTGTATCACCTCGAAGATAAAATTGAAACGCTGAAAGCTTTACAAAAAAAAAGAATATTTGAAAAAAGAAATAAATTTGACAGTTTATAAAATTGTTCCGCATCAAAAATCTTAATTGTTCTCTTTTTCTCTTCTCTTTTATTTTTTCGTCAAACTGCAAGTATTTTTAACGGAAACGAAAAAAAAAGAAAAGTCGCACATTTCGCAACTACAACGCGACACACGCACGCGCACACTCCTTTCAGCGTCAAATATCCAATTTTCGAATATCGGAAAAAAAGTTTATCCGAATTTCGTTAAAAGGAAAAAATGTCACGCGAGAGCGCTCCCTTTTTTCCCTCCCCCCCCCCCAACTAGCTAGATCAATCAAACAATTACTCCCCGTGCTCTTCCAATAAATTCAACCTAATCGTTTATCGCTACGATCGAGTTCTGACACATCTAACAACGAACAAAAAAAAAAGTTCTCGAAACACCCCGCGCATACGGGCATCTTCAACGATTCCCAAAATAATGTTTTCCCAAAAAAAAAGAAAAGAAATCGAAAGTCATCAACAAAAGTTCCAAGCTCAATAGAAACGTGACTTGGTGAAAAATCCCAGGTCGGCGAGAGAGAGAGAGTGAGCAATCGATCAACTACATATCCCTACTCACTCGAAAGCTCCCCTGCAAATTCCGACGAAAACTCCCTTTTCGCCAGGCTCTCTCCGGCTAAATCAAATAAAGTCACGCGGAAAAAAAAACGAGAAAAATAAAAAATGCAGCAACAGGCCAGCAGCAGTAGTAGGAGTAGCAGTAGCAACTTTTCGTTTAGGCTCTGGCGTTCGTAACACAGTTTTCCAGCTAATGAGATTCGGCCTAGCCGCTGCTCTTTTCCCGCCTGGCTGAAGCGCACGCCGGGGCAAACTCTAGCGGCGAATTCCTCCCACGGTCCCGCGACACTTTCCCTCCCCTCTTCTAGTCGTTCCTCCTGCCTATATAGCGTGTATAGTCTGTTTGCTTCTGGCCGCGCGCCGGGCATCTTCATCGAAATTGCGTTGCGAGAGAGATATATAGAGAGCAGCTCTGTTTGCCAAGCGTAAGCTCGCGACTCGTGAAACCGAAGGAGCTTCTGCTTTATTCGCTGAATTTCACGGGCCGAGGAGGAGGGCTAGCGCTCGGCGCATACGCTTTTCTCTCTCTCTTCCCCGCATACTTTATTACATGTTTACGCGGCTCGCCAGTGGCGATTTGATTCGAATGGACGTTTTAGTCCCACCCTAGCCCCCGTTTTCACGTGTAGCCAAGCTCGTAGGGAAGCAAAGTTTATTGTCCGGGGATGTACGTGCGGGGGGGGGGGGGAAGGAGAGTTTTGAGATGTGTTTACATCGCTCGGGGCTTTTTCGAGATGAAATTAATGCGGCGTTTGCGCGGATAGCGAACTCCACGTTGATATAGCTACAGGCCGATCTGGCGGAAAAGAAGAATAACGTTTTCCGCGCGCTTTACCAGGCTGTGCTATACAGCTGCGGTGAACGAGTGTTCGAAAGTTATAATTGAGACCCGGGCTATTGCGCGCGCGGGGGAAAAACTATTTGTTGATTATTGGCGTGTAACGGCATATTTTTTTTCAAGCGAATATTGTAACTTTTGTAAATGAACGGAAGGCTGTGTTTTAAAGGGTTACTCGGTTTGAAGGAGCTTCAAATTAATTGGAAAGTCATGACTGTTTCATCGATTTATGGCTATATAATTGTCTAAATTAACGTTTACTTGAATTCGTCGGACTTTGTATGTTTAATGGAAAACGTGGGGGGGTACAGCGAGTTGCACAAATATGCACGGCTAATTAACGAAATGAGCAATTAATTAGTAAAATGAAAATATCTTTATATCAATTTTCGTGTACGTAACTCGTGAGTCATCAAATTGAAGCAATTGTAAGTTTTTGTATAATCTACAGTCACATACTGACATTTTAGGTGAAAAGGAGTAGTTTCTTTGATACTAAATATTTTCCTCCTCCAAAGACCTTGATAAACATTGATTTCAGATTTGCAAAAGAAAAATTACCAAGGCGCGATTAAATAAGACGCTTCATTATTTTTACGTTTTTTTTGCCTCGACTTACCCCAAAAAAAGAGAAAAAGGCAAAAAATATACTACCGCGCGGTGCTCGCAATATTTTTTTCCTCTGCTTTTCCCGGCCCTTAATCCCCGCACATTATACTCAAGTGTGCCCAAGCACGCTCTCGCATCGAATAAAAAACTGCCGCATCAAATAAAAACCAAGCAAAGCGAGAACTCCCCTCCAACGAAAAAAAGAGAGAAGGAGCAAAAAAAAGGAAAAAGAAGGAAATGTAGAGCAGAGCGCGAGTAAAATTCGCGGTTGTCCAAGAGCGACTCGCAATTACCATCTAGTTAAATCTCGCTAGAGAGAGAGAGAGAGAGAGAGAGAGAGAGAGAGAGAAAAGAGAGCAAAAGAGAGGGAGAGGTGATAGTTGTTACATCACCATTCGATGCGAATTAAATATAGCCCCGGCCCTGGAGTTGGGAAAGTAAGAAAAATATCGCACCCGAGGGAACGGAGGCCGAGCGAGGAGCAGTGCTTTGGGTAAAAGCTATCGAGGGCAAGCGGAGCTTGCAAGCTGCCGGGCTAGAGAGCCTACGTCATAAGGGCAACGACGATTAATCGCCAGGCCGCTCGCTCGCGCGCGAGAGAGAGAGAGAGAGAGACGAGGCTAAATGCGTGCGCGAGCGTTTCCGAAGCGCGGAAAATAGACCCCGAGTGAGAGCGCTCGCGCGCCAGCGTCCGAGCGGAAAGCGAAAGAGAGAGGCGAGGGGTGGCTGCTGAGAAAGCCCGGCAATAATGTAGCGCCCGAGGCGGTCCGGCCGCCGCCAGCCATTACGCCCGAGAAAAATGACGACGTCTCGCTCGCGGCCCGATCTCCCTGTCTCCCGAGAACTTTCTGGAAGATTTCCTCTGTCGAGAGCCGTCGCTCCTCCGGCCCCTTCTTCCTTCCCCCGACCATCGCCACGCCTCGGCCTTTTTCCACCACCCTCTATTTTCCTTTCCCTTGCTTCTCTCTCTCTTTCTTTTTTTTTGCTCCCCCCCTTCGCTTTCTTTCTCTCTCTCTCTCTCTCTTTCTGCTCTTTCTTTTCCCGGACGAGTGACGGAGAGGAATAGCAAGAGCGTTTCGTATCGAGCGGAAATCTCCTTCCCGCGAGGAATTGTTCCTCGGCAGGACAAGAGTCGTGGAAATAAGTCCTCCGGCTACGCGGCACCGCTGACTCGATCGACTGCACCGCGGAATTTCACCGAGAGAGAGAGAGAGAAAGGGATTGATCAGTTTTACCTTCTCCTCCTCTCTATCTCTCTCTTTGTCCCTCTTCCACCCCTCTCTCTTTCTCTCTCTCTCTCTCTCTCGCTCGGTCTTTTCTCTCCTGGCCTGTGCCGATGATGAGTATTTTTCGTTTAAATTAATGCTAACGCTTATCGTTCGCTCTATCGTTTTAAATGAAATCACTGACAATTTACGTGGCGTAATAACGCCCTGTCCGACCTGTTCGGGAAATTATTTCAATCTCGACGGAAAATTGCGTGGATTTTAGAAAAGACCCCCTCTCGCGTAGCCGAGTTATTCTAATAAATTTTACTTTTTACAACGGGAATAAAAATTTTCATCCACCCTTTCTTCTACAGTTTTTTTTTTGTTCTTATACGCATTTTCCAACGAATTTTTCAAATTTCTCTCAAATTGCTTTTAGAAAAATAAAAGCAAGATAAGCATCGCAATGGTTTTGCACGTCGTGCATTGATATAAACGTCGACGCGCATATAAGTACGTTATTCGCACATTTATAATTCGGCGTTTACGCGGCTAAATTTAATATTACTTAGCGCTCGATATAAATACCAGTCGCGCAACGTTAAATTTAATGAAACCCTACGGTCTCTCGTATTAAATTCATTTCGCACGCGCGCTCGCCCGTATAAGCTTTCTAAAACGCGTTGGAATAAACTTGCGAGAAAGAAATGCCGATATAATTATTCGGCACAAACCAAAGCGCGGGGGTCGTTAATGATCCTCTCTTTTTTTTTACTCTCATTCGCCAGCCTTTATACACGCAGCCCGATATTTGATCCTATTGATTCGCGTACACCGGAAATATTGAAAATTCGAATTTATCGCGGCCCATATAAATAAAATTTATATCCCTTTCCCCCCAATAAAACAAACATTAAGCAGAGCAGGGGTGGGATATTTATAACGCATAAAACGTACAAGTTATTTATCAAAAGCGAAACAAGCTCGTCAATCTTGGAGCATTGAAATTATAAACGAGGCGAATTAGAAAATAATAATGCCAAAGCTCGAGCGAAACCCGTTCCATTTTCTTTAGCATGCCGTCCATTAGACGGTGATCCATCAAAGCTCAGGAGCAGAAGCTATATAAGAAGGGCTGGGGGTGGAGCACAAGAACGAGAGGGAGAGAGAGAGAGACGTGACGAGAGACAAGAGTCGTGCGACCTCCAGATCTCGCGACTCTCCTTTGACGTATCGCAGGCAAAGAAAAAAAGAAAACCTATACTAGACGAGAGTGACATCGGGCAGGGGAAGCCGAAATAAAAAAAAAAAAAGAAAGTGGAAACGAGAGAGGGAGAGTGAAATTCAAATCCGGGGAAAATCTTGTCGGTGCGACGTGAAAGCTGTCGCGAAAGGGGGAGGGAGGAAAGAGGAAGAGGAGGAGGACGACGTAGACGGGGACGAGCTATCCTGGGCGCGAGAGCACGAAGATTGAAATCCAAATTTGTCCGCGGGGTAGAGAGGGAGGCAGGGGGTTGCCCGTCTCGCCGCGAGAGCCGACTTATATACGTGTTCCGCTTTCAATTTTCCTTCGATCATCCGTCCCGTCCGGGTGGTCCTCCTCCCTACCATGTTCCCGGAAAATCCCCGTAGGACTTTGAAGCCTTTGAAATTGCCCGCGGCCCATCTTTGTCCCCCGCCTCCTCTCTCTCTCTCTCTCTTCGCTCTCATCTGCCTTTCAGCCTCTCTCTTTTACCGGCGGTCCGACTGTCTGGCATGCAGAGGCCGTGGGTCCGATTATAAACGCCATTTACCCTGGCTCTGACGGTGGCGCTTTCGCGACGATGATAACAATTAAGATCCGTTAGCTTTATCCCCCACTCCGCTGCTCCTGCAACTTTTCCTTTACACCTGTCACGCGTGATTGCCCGTTGTCCTGAAAATTGTCGCGACTCCCAAACGTTTCGGAGATTTTGATTTTCCCACGATAATGACTAACTCTCTCGCTTGTCTTTTCGCAAAGCTCCAAGCTGCGCAAAAAGAAATAAGCTCGTTTATTCCGGCGGAGGTATTTAATCGGACGTGGGGAATAAAAGCTAGAGAAGTTTAA
Organism: Anagyrus pseudococci; assembly: GCA_030522585.1. NCBI lineage: Eukaryota > Metazoa > Arthropoda > Insecta > Hymenoptera > Encyrtidae > Anagyrus > Anagyrus pseudococci. The sequence goes on from JAPYYQ010001653.1 coordinate 23,362, forward strand.
ATTAGACCCGGAGCAGGGAGCGTCGCCTATTAAAATGCAGAAATGATACCGGCGTTTAACTCGTTATTCTTATATAAAACGAGGAAAAGCGACGTTCGAATGAATAAATTATGAGCTTTTTTTTATTATTGTTGTTCGACATTATATTATTTTGGTTAAATTATTCTCCTGCGACGTATTTTTTGTTTAATTACGTTTTGCATTTAATTTTTGTTCGTTCGTTAGCCGACCGAACGATAAATACTCTAATTTAATTTATACTTCATGTCGTGCGATAATTAAGAATCGAAAAGGTATTTCGTGTGCATACACGGCGGGGTAAAGTTTACGGTTAAAAAAAAACTGGAAAAATATCACAAACTACTCATATAAATTGACCAGAAGAGTGTCAAGGATTTGGGTCACGGATTTTTTATTACTCTGGAGACGTTTCTTTATTCAAAAGTACACGAGGAAAACTACGTTCTTAAAGTTCGACATTTTGTATACCTAAGCTGTAAAGTCTTAAAGCCGAGCTTAAACAAATTTTTGTTTAAACCGGTCTTTATGAACTTACGCGGTTTCTTTTTTTTCTTTTTCATTAAAATTGTACAATCAATTCAAAGTTGAAGTTGAAATCAAAACAGAAATTATTAAATTCGAAAATTTTTATGCAGCGCTAATGAAGACGGTGTGTAACGTCTTTTTATTTAACTTCTTGAAAATGTCACCCGAATATTTCAGCAGGGCAAAGTACGAAAGTTCTTTAAGGCAAATAGTAATTATTTCTGATGTAGATTGTTTGAAGCCGAGAGAAATCGCTTTAAATATTACGAGTTACAATGTAACTTTTATATTTAATTACAAGTAACTTTGCTGTCCTTTGTTTTCTTTTGTTACATTTTATAATTAGTTCCAATGTCCATAAGATAGCCTCTGGGCAAGTCTGGGAGGTGGGGGGGGGGCAGAAGGAAAGGGGTTTGTGGTTCGTTGCGGAAAAGTTGCCGTTAAACTTGTTTTTCCCAAAAGTATATAAATTTTATATTTAATCTTTGAAAATAATTGCTCGTAAAAAAACGGAGCGAAGGGTGGAGGCAGCATCAAACAAATAATAATTACAATCGAAGCATAAACAATGCAGATTATTCCTTTGTACGATTTCCAGTTATGTTTCTCAAAAAGGATTTTCATTACGGTAAATGCAGGTTAAAAAAAAAAATACCAAACGAAAAATTCGAAGATTGTGTATTACGCGATGAAACGTAATTAGTAAACGAAAAACTAGAAGGGCTCATCATTATAAAATTTTTAAAAAGCCTTTGCGCTGTAAACAAAGCTACGGGCTTTTCCTGTATAAATAAAACTTAAAACCTCAACAAGTGAATAATATCCTCTTGACAGTATATAAAAACAAAAACGAACGAACCCGGGGATATATAGAAGAAGAAAAAAAGAACAGGCCAACAAAAAAAAGCCTAAAAAATACGAAAATAATAGCGCACGAAAAGGCTGAATCTGAAAATCTAATTACCAGGGGAAATAAACAAACTTTTCATCCATAGTCGCCGGCTCAACGTCAACATTTTTCTTTCGAAATATTATTTTTAGCGCGCGTGCACATATGTATCGAGTGACGTTAACCAGCAGACGCGCGCACACATTCCACGTTTCCCCACCCTATTACCCGTCAACATCGGCTCTTCTCCCGGTCATTCGCCCACCCCGGTAGCCATGCCCCCTGCGTTTTCCAATCTATCCATCATATCTGCCTCTCCAAAAAGGAGGAAAGAAAAAATTTACACCGAGCGTTAGCTGGCGCGAAACAAACGTTTCCCAGCTACTGCTGTCGCTACACCGCCGCGGCATGGGCATTCGGAGTTTCTGATTCGTAGTCGCTGCGTTTCCGAGCGCATCCAGCCGCAGACGAGCGCGTATGTGTATAGGCGTCTGGTACGAGGGGAATGCTGCCGCCGCGTACCTTTTCGAGTGCGGAAAAAAGAAAATTCCCGTTCCTTTTTCGTTGGCCTCTCTCTCTCTCTCACGGCTCACCAGTCACGGCCGCGCATAGAGTAGCAGCGCTTCTGTAGCGCGGGATTCCGAAAAAACAGAGACGAGAGGCGCCCCACCCCCTTCTCTTTGCTGGCTGACTGGTGCTCCTGCTATACTACTGCTGATGGCGCTGGTCTGGCCAGCGCACTATAGAGGGGTGAGGGGGAGGAATAAAAAAAAAAGAAGAATCCGGGGCAGACTATGAAAAAAGAGCTCGATTTCAAAACCTCCCCGCGGGTCCTGCTACACTACTGCTGCAGCTACTCGCCTGTACAGCATAGCGGGCTCTCGAGGCGGGCCAGAGAAGGCCGGGGCTCGCCTCTTCTCCAAAGCCCTTTTCGCTTTTAATTCGCGAAGGAATGCCTCGGCCCGAGCCGCGCAAAGAAAAGGCTCTTTCATTCCGCTTTGTTTTCCCGCGCCCCCCCCCCCCCCCTACCTTCCCCTGCTTCACCTAGCCTCCCTCCTCGGGCCGTTTGTGTGTACGCGGCCCCTCAGGGCTCCCTCGGCCCCGTCTTAATTGATTTTTCGCGTGTAGAACTAATTAAGCCGAAGAAAGCCCGGAAGCTCGAGAAAAAGACGTGCGGCTCGAGGGATAGGGAGAGAGAGAGAGAGCGTGAACCGAGCATTAAGGGAGTTAAGGGAGTTTGCGATCCCGACCACCTTCATTTCGAATTCTTATGCAAAAGGCATGAGTGGAGGAAGTTGGGCTTTTCTGTGTACGTGATCTTGCTAAATCAACGCCCGGTGATTCAAGAGATTTTTCTTTGTCGTGAGAGATGTTGTTTTTTTCTGTCTTTTTTTGTTTGTTTGTTTTGCTGCGGGGATTATATGGGTGTCTGGGGTGTTGTTTGTTTTCCGGAGATTTGTTTATTTTTACCGTTTTTTTTCTATTTTTGATTATTTTGTAAATTCGAAACTTGGCGTTTATGCTGCAGCTGTGTGTTTTTTTTTGTACCGCAAGTTCGGGACAATTGATGTTGTTCTCAAACGAAAGTTTTTAATTAAAATTTAGCTTTATTCTTTTTTTTTATGTTACCTTGAACTGCGCGGAAGGTTTTTTTTAGCTTTATCTCGAGCTTTGATAGCATAAGCTTATTCTGGCATTAAAGTTATACAAAGATTGTTTAAGTCCGATTTTTCCTCTTTTTCATAAGAAGATTTTCGAAGGTAGTGAAAAGATACTCGGCAAGCGTTTTTTTCTCTTCTTGATTTAAAGCTTGAAAATTTTTTAAAAAGATTCGTTAGCAATGCATACTTTCTTACTTTCTAATTGTGACTTATTTTTCTTTTTTTTTAATTAGCGGAGCTTAAACTCTTTAACATGGATTTAAAGAAGATTAGTTGAAAAAATTTATGTAGATAAGCGTGATTAATGCCGTACGGAATGAAGTGCGCAGAATAGAACTTATGATGATAGTTTATATCGGTCTAAGAACTTATTTCATTACGTATTGCTGTGTTTGAACTAAGTGCCTAAATATTGTACAACTCTATAAAATTTCTCCAAAAAAATAAAAAAAAAAATACAAATTTTCAAAAATCCAAGTGTCGTAAATTTTTTTTATCAGAACAATACCTTATGATAAGTCAGTGGCAGTATGTGCTTATACTCATGAGAGAAAATAATATATTTCCTCTACATAAAAAATTGTATAATACTTAGAGAAACAACGGTAAAGACGTGCGCATATTGATAAACAATTCAATCGAAGCTTTATGCGTCTAATAAAAATAATTTATTGGCTCCCTCGAGCACCTTTAATATTTTCTCTTTCCCCCCCACCCTGTCTCTCTTTCGAAAAGAAAACCTACATAAATCAGACAGAACGTTCTGGCGCGGTAAAAAAATAGTAATAATAAAAATTGAATGACGAGCAGTCCATCTGGAGGTGGCGTCAATGGAACGATATTTATTAGCAGTTGGATCTCTTCTCCTCTTTCGCTCTCCCCCGTCCTCTGACTACGGTGCTCCTGTAACGGGCAAACAAAAATCCGAGGGCAGCCGAATCAAAGCAAATTACTCATCGATAATCCGACGTGATTTCACGACAGATATATCTCCGGCAGGCCGTGCGTGAGGAATTTCACTCAACGGGCCCATTCATCATGCGGTAAAAGCGCAGAGGCGCGTATTCATTGGTGGGGAGCGAGCTTCATTCCTCCCAGAGCTGTGGCGTTCGTTGCGCTTGGGATGAGAAAAAAAACAAGCATAGAGAGGAAAGGAAAAACGTTGGATCCGTCGGTCATTGGTTTTGCGCATCTGTCAGAACGGTCTAACTAATGACGAGCATCTCAGCCGCTGGGAGAGCGGCTAAAGCGATTAAAACTAGCGGCTACGATACAGAAAGGTGAGACTGCTGCTGGCGATGAAGGCTCGACCGAAAAATAAAGAAAAAAAAACGAAAATAAGCGGTCGCGCCTTCTTTCAAAGGGACCCCCCAGACCCGAAGCTTCCTCGCTCGCGAGCTATAACGAGTTTCCCAGAGATTGCCCGGGAGTAAAAGGCCGCGGAAGAAGGAGGGGAGAGGGCCGCGCACAAAGCTGGAATGCTCTCGTCAAGCAATACTGTGATTTCCTTCAATCCCCCTCCTCCAGCTCCTCTCCATCGCTCCCTGGTCTCCGGGTATTCGCTGACTCTTTTTTTTTACACGAGCCCTCGAGTGGACGAAATGAGCTCTTATCTCAACTTGATGGCTTTCTCCTGCAAGCTAATCTGCGGTAACAAGTTTTTCTTTGACTCTCGCAGCTTTTGCGCCGATTCGCCGACGCTGCTCTCACTCTCTCTCTCTGGAATATAAAAGCCCAATCGTAGAAGCAAAGCCCGTCGGCCGGATAAGCTTCGGATAAATTTTCCAAAATTGCCCATAAAAAGCGTTTATATGCGCGGCCTGGTCGTCTTGAAATGCGCGGTCCCTCTTTAAAAAGCGAGATACCATTACCTCGTGCGTACAATCGCGTAAACAGACTTTCACGTACGCGCGATATGCAGTTCCGCCTCTCGTCACAAAAGAAAACGTTAAAAATAGAAAATAACTTACAGAACGATTGTCGAGTCGAAAAAAGAAGAAAATAAAAATGGCAATTTCTAGTCCAACCAATAACAAAAAAAGAAACGTCTTGAATCGCGGAGGCGAAGGGGCGTTTCGTTTCATCAGACCGTCGTGTGCGCGCGCGCAAATGTAGATTCCAGAGGCAAACAAAATCATCAGATCGTGCGGCTCGCGGCAATCGGAAGCTATCCATTTAGAGGCATAATCAGCCGCTTGGCTTTGTGTCGGGAAAAGCCGGGCGCGCGGCGTACGGCGAAGCATAAACGATTGCCCGCGGAGCGCCGAAAGTAGAAACAATTCCGCGGGAGAAAGAGAGAAGAGGGACTTTTCCCGCAGCCGAGGCCCTAATTAATTCCTCGTTTTCCGTCTCTCTATGTACGCGCGAGCGCCAAGCTCTGAAGGGCTCGGAACAAGGATACACGCTTGCAACTTGCCCCGTTTGCCGGGAAGTAGGACGTCCGTCATGGCTGGACGTCTTTCTCCCTCTCTCTCACTCTCTTCGCTCGAGGCCCTCCCCCTGGCATTGTTAATTAAAAAACTTTTTCGGTGCAGTCAGACTCGACCTCCGCGCGTTCTCTGCCTTTCGGATAATTGAATTTCCCGCTAGTGCTGCGCGCGCGCGCCCGCCGACATATTCCGCGGCGGCGGTAGGCTCTCTCTCTCTCTCACTCGCTCTACACACGTATAGCCACTTTGCTCCCTCGCTCTCGAGGTATATTCTCGCCTGCCTTGGCACTTTCCTGTTAGCTGCTGCCGGCACTGCTGTATTAGTTCCCTCGGAGGGCAAATTATATCCCAATGCGTCGTCGAAACGGAGATTGAACGGCTCTTGGGCTCCTTGTACGAGGGAAAGAGCGAGAGTGGGGAGGGTTGGCTGGTGTTGCCGGGACGCCAGCTGGGCTCGGGGAATCGCTCGAGTTGCCGCGGATTATTCGAGGCGAACGGTTTAATTAGCCTACTTTAGCCTCAATTAGCGAAATTTCACCGAGATTTTAGTGGCTCGATCGGATGTGCCTGCTTGTGTGTATGGGGCGCATAATAAGCTCGCACTGGGGGAAGGAGGGGTGGAAAAAAATTGAAACGACGCGCATATTATTGGCGAGTTAATTAATCGAGAATCTTTGAGGTGCGGGCTTGGCTTTTATGCACGGAGAGACCAGATACATAAAAATTATCGTTGTTTTAACGGTAATCGAGGACTGATTCGCTCCCTACCATATTTTTTATATTTGATTAAAGAAACAT
>JAPYYQ010001654.1:0-37589 GCA_030522585.1 Anagyrus pseudococci
AAAAATTACAAGTTTGACAGTCTGTGGTTGGATTACCATCGAAAATGGTAAAATTTACTAATTTTGTTGTAATTTTTACTGTTCTCTTTTCTCAGTGTACCGAATATATAAAATGTTTTTACCTACATCTTTAATTATATTTTATAATTTATTTGTTTGTTCTCTCTACAAATATAAACTCAAGCTTATACTTTAATAATCATGACATCTACGTAATGCACTGCCGGATACAATTTGCTTCAGAAACTCAATCAGTGAGTAGAGATTCTAACGCGAGTATATAAATTGTCTTTATAATTGCACTTCGCATTCGTTTCCTATTCGACCTCCGACTGCTCAGTGCCATCCAACAAACCAGCGCTATTCAAAATCAAAAGTATATCAAAAGACCTAATAACCCAGATCAATCCTCAAAATCGAAATCGAAAGTATCAATCCAAAACAAAGGAGTCGAACGAGCAAAAAAGTTGGAAAAGATTATGATTTTAAAAAAAGGAAGCCCAAATCTCGGAGATACGTCTCTCGCCGGGGCGATGTTTGACAGCTAATGACCCAGGGCAACGCTGTAATTTATTAAATCGAAAAGGATCGATTACGGCATTACTACCAGAGGGAGAAAAGGAAACTCTTGACACTCTGACCGTCGAAGAGAGAGAAAAAAGAAAGAAATATCCATCTGTATATATCGCTGGGATTCCACTTAATTCCATAATTCGTATCAAAACGCTCCCGCTTTCTAAGCTGCTGCTTCTGCTGCTTTTACACTGCCGTGTAATTACCGCTCCGTGAGCGCGCGGCGACTCTTTCGGCCTTGAGACATCTTCCAGCCTTTTTCTCGATATATAGCGCTTTGGATGAAAAATGACGCCGGCTGCGTTTTTTTTTTCGCCCGGCCCGAAACAAAAACGAGAGCCGGCCTCATCGCGCCGCTGTATATAGCGAGAGAAGGAAAGATTTGGCCTAGCCGTCTCGTCCGGTCGGCGTATACACACGTAGGCGGACACGTATAATGATTTTTCTCTGCGGGTCCCGCGTGTGCCGTGGCTCTCTTCCACACGTATCATTTCGCCGCTCTATTCCCTCGAAGCCTGCACTTTCCGCCCCCGCTCTCTCGCATCTCCACTGCTTCTTTCTTTCGTTCTCTCTTGCTCTCTCTCTCTCTCTCTTGTTCTTGATTTAGGAAGCGATTACCCTTGCGCGCTCGGGACAAGTCATCAGCGCCGGTTTACCGGGAACCCCCGCGCCGGCGCTCTGATTATTGTAATTAAAGCCGTTTCTAGCGACTCCGCTAAAGAGCTCGTGGGAGCGCGCTATGGCAAGGAGAAGAAGCAGAGATAGAGAGAGAGGGAGAGAAAGACTGAGAGGGAGAGGCTACGGCTACTTGCGCTAAACAATATAGTGGGCGTATATGAGTTTCGTTATTGTTGTTCGAGTTTATTTATTTAGCCAACGGCGTTGGCAGAAAATAAAATATAAACAAAGTATTTTTGGCATTGTATTTTTTTTATTGAGATTAGGTTTAGATTTAAATAATTTGTCGAAATAATTTAACATTGTGATTATTGTTAATAATGAAATTAGAGAACATTTTGGGAAAAAAAGAAGCAACGGAAAAAAAATATAAAATTCCTACAATGAGCCTCTTCGGAGCATGAGAGGCACGCATTACGAGCACCGAGGCCTAAAAAATCGACCATAAACTTTGCAAAAAGTTCAAACTAAGAATAAATGTCGAGGGCAGGTAGCGCAGTAAAAGCGCACGCATATACCGAGTCTTCCCTCCCCTTCGCCTTAAAAAAGAGCAAAAAACACACACAAGAGTCCAAAAAAGCCAAAGGTCCGAGGCAAAAACTTCTCACTGTCTGCCGCTGCAGCTCCGTGTAGTGCATCGGGAGCTCCGCTCGCGTAATTAGCGGGTGTCCGAATGCTTTTTTTCACGGCTTTTCGCGGAATCCCGGCGGGCCCGAGAGATTCGTACAGACGTGTAAAAAGAACGATATAGTCCGTGCCTTAAGGAGCAAAAAAATAAAAGCTGAATGAAGCGCGCAGAGCACGGAGTCGTATCCATTGATTCCTACTGAATGGAGCGTTTCCCGAGAGCTGGTCCCACAGGGAAAACCGGGGGAGATTAGCAAGAGCGAGGGAGAAGCACACAGGCGCCACGGCGGATGATAATGTTCCGGCTCATTAGTCAGAGTTTCGCACTGGGCTGCTGCGCTCGGTGTGGGGGCTGGTGCATCAATTAACGGTCGACGACCCCCTGGCATCTCTTTCGCCTGGCCCTTTTCCCTCTCTCTCTCGGCCTGAGGAATTTTGGACGGAGTGATTTTGTTGATGCTTGGCCGAGCTTGGCCAGAGCTACTCTCTCACGATATCGAGTGTCGCGAATTTCTCTCTCGGTCAGGCTGATTTAACTAAACCGTGCCGAAGGGCAGGAACATTAAGCCGAGCATCATAGGACTTTTAGAGGAATAATTAAGAGAAGGTCCCTTCCGATGACGATCGATTTTCGAATCGGTATGTTATCGCTGATACTTATCGCTCCTGCCAACCTGTTCAATTTTTGTCTCTTTTTTGTATAGGTTTACCCTGTTTTTGTTCAAGTTGATAAAAATTAATGGAGAAATTGCTTTCTCTTAATTTATTGTCATTAAATGTTTATCGCAAATTAACGAGAGTTTGATAAATCCACAAAGTGGACAAGTTTAATCGCGCGTTTTATCGACATTTAGCAATTTCGATAGCAAAGGCACGCACAGTCTGGAATTCGCAGTGTTTAGAAGGTATCATCGATATCAGGCGCATTTTATCGAATCGCTGCGAGGATTAAAGACTACAGCAAGAAATAAGAGCCTATATAAGAGAGAGTGCGAGCGAGAGAGAATTAGCCGGCGTATCCGATTAGATTGGACCCTGCGTGTATACACACGTATACGCGCGGCAGAGAAAGAGACGCTTTATGTCGGAGGAAGGGGAGGCCTAGTGTGGGAGAATAAAGGAGCTCTCGAATTCCAACTGCGGGAAGTGAGAGGGAGAGAGAGAGAGAGCAAGCACGTCGGTAAAGGTCTAGTCTTGTCTCGGTACCAAATCCAAGCGAGCGAGGAGGGAAGCGCACGCGCGTACCCTTTCATTAGGGCGTGAGGGCTTATCCGCACGGGGGTCGCTTTGGGTTCGTGCTCTCCTCACCCGCAAACTCGCACACACAAACAGACAGGAACACACAAACACGTATGCAGGCTTGAAGAAAAGATGTGTGCCGGGGGTATAGACGACGAGATCTAAGCTGCGCTCCGAATTCCAGGAGTTGCAAGCCTACACGCTCGGGCACAGATTCCCCTTTGCCCTCGCAATTTCGGTCCGCCTACGCGCTCCTCTCTCTCGACTCCGCCCGCGCCATTATATGCGCCGCGGCGCTAGAGAGTATAGTCCCTCTCTCGTGGGTGTGTGACGTTGCTGCTGCCTTCGTCGAAGCGCGCGCGCGCGAGAGAGAGAGAGCCCGAGTATAATAATGACGATGCCGGGCCGCGCACGCGCCCCGAGCTCGCACCGTCTCATTAGTCCCTTGCGTAGAGCCTCCCCCTCTAGGATTCGCTAATCATTCAATCGGTAGACTCGCGCCATCACGTACACACATCCCTCTTCCCCCGTTTCCCGAGGCGTCCAGGAAGCCTTTTGCCTTGCTTTTACTCTCCTCGGCAGATAATGTCGGGCTAGAAGCGCGAGAGACCGTGACTACGCCTCGGATTAACCCAATTAGGACGGAGGCTCTGGAGACTACTCGTGGAGAACAACTTTCCCATAGGATACATCGCGATGCAATGTATACCGAGAGGGCATGCGTGTCTAGTCCTTTTTAGTCCCGACACAGCCTATTCTTCTCTCTTTTTCCGTGACCTCTGCAACCGAGTAATTGCTTCTGATTCTTTCGGGAAATTGTTTTTTTTTGGTCGATTTTAGATTTTTTCGTTGCAAATTTTGGATAAGGCATTTGTTACAATATCGTGGTATATCGGCAATGGAAATCGGCGCTTCAGATAATAATTTTGTGTGATTATTCGTGTTAAGTACAATAATGTGAAACATCCTGAGAAATAACGGAAGGGATGAGATAGCGAATTAGTCAATTAATAGCTTGGTAATTTGATAAAGGTGAAGAAAAAAGTTGGGTGATTAAGTTGATGACGAATTTTTGTTTTTCAGAAGCGGAATGATTTAATCGCGTTGTATTAGATAAGCCGCGATAGATTTACGACAAACGATATAGTAATTTGATTTTGATCAAACGATCACATTACTTTAAGTCACATTTTGTGTATTAATCAAAGATGTGTAATGTCAAATGAATCTTGATCTGATTGAACGTACGAAAATAATTGACTTGACGATTAGTACGCTTATACCTATAGCATTATAATGAATGCATGATTTAGTATTAAAATAATTGAGTTAACGTTTCGTTTGGCATAGAGTAAAATATTGATAATTTTTTTCTTTATGATTTATAGAGAAAAAAAATTATCAATAGATTATTCTACGTCAAACGAAGCGCCTACTCAATTACTTTAACGCTAAATCATACATATTTATTATAACACTAAATCAGTTGAAGACTATGTTCTATTTATCAAATTTTTTTTCTAATGTAAAATAAGCAATGGAAAACCAAAAAAATTTACTAAAAATGTTGAAAGCAATAAAACAATTTGAAAAAAAAAATATATATATATGCCGAGAAGCAGTTTGACTTGTATATTAGGCTACCTCTACCGAAATTTTTTTGCGTGAAAAAACTGCAGCCTGCATTCATAAACTCTTGTTAACTGACTTCCGAGAGGCTTAATTTTTTTTTCTGTTCGCCTCGACGGAAAAAGGCTTAACTTGGACGTTTTTTAGCTAAAACCAGCCAGGAAACGTATAAATTTGTAAAATCGTAAATCTTGCTTATATTTAAGCTACAGTTTTTTCCGCTACCAGTGCGCAAAGTACAACAAAAAAAATGAGGAAGCAAACTGGAACCAGTGCTCGCTGCTGTGACCGTAAGGGACATAAAACAATCGGCTTAACGGCGAGCGACTTGGGACACTTTGGGCGTAGCGTTTTGCTGCAGAGAAAAAAAAAGGGTCGACCGCCTTGGGAAACATTTTTTTGCCGCTAAAAGAGCGAGTTTGAGAAAGGAAGTGTGAGATAATTCGAACCAGAAGTGAATTCAACTTTTTACTACTTTTATGATGCGAGAAACAAATAAAATTTTATGTTTCCTTGTCTTAAATTTTATTTTTAAAAAAAAAGGAACATATTGTGATACAAAACGTCAAATTTATTAATAGTCCAAAAATGAATAATAATTTAATAAAACACAGCCCCGCTGTGAAGAAAAAGGGTTAAACCCCAGGGAGTGGGTGATTTTCCATCGCTGTTATACTAGCATGTTAACAATGAGCGTACGACCAATGAAATTCTCACGCTAAATAGACGAAATAGCCTCGACGAGTCATCGTCGAGATTTCTCAATGGCCGATTATCAGTGAGCAGGATCGACTACCACATTCGATCGCTCGACGATTGGCTATATCATAAGTAGAGCGAGTGGATTGCTGCTCTGTACCCACGCACTCGCGGTACCACTCTCGGAATGCTCTCCGATGCTTTCTCATGCTCGCTAAGGCATTCGGAAGGAAGGGGGTTGGAGGGGGGGTCATATAAACACGAGTAAGTATTATAAGCAGCGAGAGAGAGAGCAATGATGGTTGGTATCGTGGTCGCGCGCGTCCGACCGCAGGCTTTCATAAAAGGAAAGCGATTTGACTTTACGAGGCGCATTGCTCCGTTCTCCCCCTACTGCCGCGATTCGGAGGATTCACCGGCGCCTGGGCTGCTAGAGCAAGAGAGAGAGAGGAGCGAGCGATATAATGCGAAAAAAGGAGTAGAGGACGGGTAAGAGGCGCCCGCGTGCGACCTGTGGTTACGGGGCGGCGCGCACCTTTTTTTCAGCCCGGCAATTAGGTAAACGTCCGACGGGCCCAGCGCTTCTCCTCCCCCCATACACACCCCTACCGGTGCCAATGCTTCTATAGATTCTCTCCTTTGCTCGAGAAAGAGTTCTTTATATATATATACGGACTTCTATTCTCTGAGCGTCGCGGCGACGCACACGCCCGGCACCCCCTTCCCTGCTATTAGTCAGTAGTGTAGCCTGCGAGGCAAAATAAAAAAGAAATTAAAAAAAAAATAGGAAAGGCAAGCAGCCCAGAGCGTCGTGCGAAAATATGCTGCGGGGCTCGGAGGAACACCCGTGTCTCGGAAGAGCTTGGGCCGATTGGCAAAGACAATATCGCGCGCGCGCGCGTACTTTGTAATTTGGAACGGAAGCTGTGCTGGTATACACGCGGTATAGGGGATCCTTTCGCAGAGGCGTATGCAAACTACAATTTCAGCGGCCCTTCCGACGGTCGGTAGTGGTTTTCGGGCGCTTAGTCGCCTGTCCGAGCGGTATGTACCGACCGAGGCGGCGGCACTTGCTCGCCCGAGCGGCCGATGTCGCCTCCCTCGGGAGACCGGTTGCGGGTACGTAGAGACCCACCAAGTGGCGTCACCTACAGGTCTCGCGCGGAGAGCAGAGGAGAAGAAAGCCTTCTCCTCGCCGTCGTCGTAGCCGTGATGGTTCTGTCCTGGGGTCCCGTGGGAACGCGGGCGGCCGCTTAATTGGAGCGCCCGCTCATCGATTCTCCCTCCTCCTCCTCCACGTTCTTATCCTCCTTCACCTCCGGCAGAAAGGCCTCTCCTGATAGCCACTGCCCGAGTTTTGCTTCTTCCCACCTGCTCTCTTTCTCTCTCTGCTCCATCAATGCTCCCAATAGTAATGGCCCGTGAGAGATCGGCTCCGATCGGTGTTCAGTCTCTCTCTCTTTCGCTCTTACTCGCGTGACGATGTCAGCGCCCTGCCCCCCCCCCCCTTCCTCCTCCTACTCTTGTCACGATACAAGCGTGACGGAGGGATAAAGAATCGCATAGCCGGGGGCGGCTACCGAGCCCTCTTTCTCTCCCCCCCTCTCCCCGCCATCCCTCAGCCCCTGCACTAGTTCGTTTCGTCAATCGTGATTTGTCTGACGTCGTTCTCTCTCTCCCTCTCCATCTCCTCTTGCTTCACGAGAGGCCCTACAAGCGAGTTCGGTAAGTCACCGCGGGTACCAAGTCGAAAAAGTCAGCGGGAGAGAGAGAAAACGCGAGCGATTCGACAATGAATCGTTTGGAGGTGTATCTCGGCTTTGTCGGCCAGGCTCGGTCGTTTTTAACGGGAATGGAAATTCTCGTTTTGAAGTGTCTTTGAGCGAACAAATTGCTTCTCCTTTTCCGTGTCGATGATTGAGCTATTATCTTTATTAGGGAAAAAGAGGAGTTACGCTTTACGGGACCCCTTCGGCTCTCTCACTCTGACGGAACTAAGCGATCACCGCCGCCGACGAGAGAGAGAGAGAGCTTGATGGGATATATTCTGGCTTTATGAATAATCAGCCCGAGCTATTTGATTTTATGCGATTCGACCGAGTTTGGTGGATATTGCGTCGTTGGGGGGGGGGGGGGGGTTAGCGATTGGCGCGGGTTGTAAAGTTTAGAGGACGGAATGAAGTCATTGAGAAGGTTCGATGATGCTGGGGGGGGGGCAGAGGTGTACGGAGATGAAACCGAGGATAGTTATTACGGAGGATAAAGTTTATCGAGGTACTTTGGTGACACCGGTCGACCGATTTATATTGCTCCATCTCGGCATTTTATTTTTGTCCGATGGATTTTTATTTTTCCTTGTTCTCCGATGATAGGTTTTACTACTCCTTCTAAGATTATACGTTCGGTTTGATATTCCGGCATACCTGATTTTTCCCAATGACATCAGACGTAAGCTTTAGAAAATCCAGGTACGACAATTAAGCAACTTTGCGTTATAGATTCTCAGATTTCAATTCCCCCCCCCCCCCCCCCCCCCCCCCCCCCCCCCCCCCCCCCCCCCCCCCCCCCCCCACCCCCCTCCATACACGTCCACACATATCAATAAGCAGGCTCGAAGAAAATCGTTAACCTGCTTAACGAGGCAAAACTTTCCGGTGTATACGCATTATGTACCGCCCTCTCGTCATATCTCACTCGAAGCAGAGGAAGCGTCAGGAAAACAATCGATCAGCCGCTGCCGATCCTCATCTCCGCTACGGCCAATTATTTAATTGATTCACATTAAAGCACCGAGAGGGAGCGCATCCGAATAAAAGTCATTACCCCACTGTGTGTATGTATGTGCTCCATCATAAAAGTTCCTCGTTAAGGAGCACATTCTCTTAGTGTACGAACGAACTCGTTCCAACCTGCATTACATCGATAATTGACTTTGATTTACGGTCACCTCCGGGACGCACACGAGTGCCTCCCCTTTGAAAAGAGGACCCTCCGATCGACGTATATGCTCCACATATCGCGTCCCCCCAGCTCTCCCATAGCCCGAAAATCAGAAAATCCAGGGACGAAGGATATAGACGCGCGCGTATTAATAAAGTACCAAGGCGCGAAAAAGCTTGGTGTATATGTATATACAGCGTCTCTCTCTCTCTCTCTCTCTCGTTCTCGATTATCGAGAGCCAGCCGCCCGCGCGCGCAAGCATTATCGGCTAATAATTCACGCCTGCCGAGACAGTGATTGTCAGTTGGGAAGCTAACTCTGGCGCCCTCATCGACGGTTTCCGATCCACCCCCTCCTCCTCCCCCCCATACCAGGCTCTTTTGAAGGATCATTACCAAGCGCGTGAACGCGCTCGAGAGCTCGATAATCAATTTCGCGGGCGCGCGCGCGAGCTATGGGAAAATCAGGCCTCGCGTCGCCGCGCATGTCTGTATGTACCATGGCCTCTCTCTCGCTCTCTGCTAATGCCAGGATTTATGGCTGGGACTACTTCGGCAGCTTCGACCTATCTTATCTGTCGTGGATCATTAAAATTTCGACAACTGCGCACGGAATCGGGCCTCCTCGTCCGCAAGTGGCGGTTTTTCGAAATTTTCGAGTTGTGCAAGTTGCGCAAAAGCTTGGGATTCGCCGCGATGACGAAAGCTCAAGCGCGGCTTGTATGGGGTTTTAGCGCAGTCGTGATTTATAGCTATCGTAATCTCTCTCTCTCGAAAATACGGACGTTAGCGTGTCTGTTAGGCCTGGAAGTTGAGGAGATAAGCTCGATTATTTCGATAAATCGCTCCCGTGGGAATGCGAGCGTATAGCGCCTTGGACTCGCTTTGAATGAACCACGTATAGGTGTATGTACCCCCCCGATGTATATGGTGTGACCTAATGAAAAAGCTCCGGCAAACATCGGAATGGCGTGTGTAATCCCTTATCAGCCGAGAGGGCGAGGCTTTCGAGAGAGAAAAAAATGCGGATAATTATATTGAAGACCGGGGAAAAAAATTTTGAAAAAAAATAAAAAAAAGCTCAGCATTCCATTCAAAATATATAATACGTATATGCGCGTGGGTGTAGTTAAGAGAGTCGCACGACGACCAGCCGGCGAACGCCGAAATATCTCATCAAAGCAACTATATTTTTTTTCGGGACCTACGACCCACCCGCTGCTGGTACAGAGTAAGAGAAAGGAAGAAAAAAAGGAAGCATTTGGGCTTGTGTGAGTGTGTGGACGCGCGCGGTCAAGAGGTATCATAAAGGGCCTGGAATTCCGTGGCGGCGCGCCCTCGTAAGTGCGCCGCGCGCAATGAACCTCGCCGCCGCCCTGGCGAAACTCACGGCGCGGACAAGAGGCAGAAAGAGCGAGAGAAAAAAGCGAGCATTCCAGTGTCCGAGCGCCGAAAAGGCAGTATACCGCGTGCAGAAGAAAGGGCAGTGGAGTGGAGGGCTTGAGTCGGAGGTTAGAGCCGGCTACGGGTGCGGGTCGAGATAAATAAAGATAATTGATTCGGCTGCAGAGCGATATCTGACAAGTTCGGCAAGCCGCTTGTGTGTATGTGCGGGGGAGGAGGAGAAGGAGGAGAGAGGAGGAAGAGAGGAGCCCTGGACTCCTTTTCGCTCCGACTTTTGATGCTATGATCGCGTTGCTGGGCCGACGTATGCCAGCTGTAGGGAGAAGAGGACGATAGAGGGAGAGCGAGAGAGAGGGGCAGTAGGGGAGGAGGAAAGGGTTTCTTCCGCGAGTGAGCGAGCGCGGCGCGTAATGAAAGGGTGGCGGTAAGCGTCTCGAGGGCTGCGCGTTGCGGCGGGCCCCGCGGTTCTCTCTCTCTCCCTCTCACTCGAGGAGAGTAGGCCTAGGAGGTGAGTCCCGAATCGCGCAGTTCCCACGGGCGTCCCCTCGAGAGAGGGAGAGAAACGGAGCGCAAGAATGAGAGAAAGAGAGAGAGAGAGAGAGGAGTGCCACCAGCACTACCACCCCCGATGGCTCATCCTCTGGCGCGCCGGGCAGAAAGAGAGAACGAGCAGGCCCCTCTGATCGCACCCCGCGCGCGCGCTTGCACATACGCGCGCGGAGCCTACGTGACCCCCGACCTGCCATTAGCCCTCCGGCGACTGCGCCCACTCGTTCGGCTGCTCCTCCACCTCCTCCTCCTCCTTGGCATCTCCCACGTCCAGCCGCTGCTATGCTCCCTCCTACTCTCTCTCTCTCTCTCCTGCTCCCTCGCTCACTCACTCACTCCTCCCCCGCATTCCGCGCGTACGCGATATATACGAACTTGCGCGCAATCTCGTAATTCATATCGCGGCGCGCTTCTCTCTCTCTCTCTCTCTCCGTCTCTGTCTCTCCCCCGCGCGTTCCCACAGCTGGCGGGCAGACTACGTCGTACTCCCTCTGCCCACCTCACCTCCCCTACCCCCGACGACAGCCAATTACGCGAGCCGACGCGATGGCGGCAACGGCTGGTGCACAACTCGCGGGCTCCCCCCCCCTTCTCTCTCTTTCTATATATATATACCCAGAACCGAGAGCAAGAGAGAGACAGAGAGGGGCAAGGGGGGAGGAGAAGAGAGATACGGCCCGGGTGCCGCGGAGGTAGCCGCCGCGTCGTAGTGGCGGCGGCAGCGCTCGAGCGCGCATTCCCAGGAGGCGAGCTGGACCCGGTCTCTGGGGTCATGGGAGGACCCTCGGGCGGCTTCCAGCTCCTCCGCGAGGGGACCGGCCGGCCCGTGAGAGGCGGCGGCCGGAATTGCCGGGACCGTCGAGCAAGTGAGAGAGAGAGAAAGAAAGAGAGGGAGAGAGAGAACCAAGGAGAACCGCTTGGGCCCCGCAGAGAGTGTGATCCTGCCAACCTCTCGCTCTCTCCTCCCGGTCGGGTATGCCCCCGGGCGATATCGCGCTCTCGAGGAAGAAGAGGCAGAGAGAGAGAGAGAGGGAGCGTCTTGCTTTACGGGCGGCTCGCGTTCTTATTCTTGCTGCGGCTCTGGGACTTTTTTCCTCTGGCTCTCTCGAGCAAGAGAGCCGGGATTGCGTCGATTGCTGACCATTCTACCTTTACCCCCCTTATATCCCATTCAGCCCACCGTCCCCCTCTGCTGCTCTCTTCTCGTTCCTCCCACGCCTGCATACGTGCGGTGCATACGTATACGACAAGTGGGCTTGGGCGACTCTCTCGTCCGAAGAGATCGCCGCGGGCTAAGAGAGATGGTTGACAGACTCATGATCCCTACAGGGGTGATGCGAAAATTGCGTGCTTTTTTGGGACCTTTGCCCCTTCGAACGTCCAGCAACTTGGGAAAGTCTCTTGATTGAGGGTTTCTTGCTGCTCATCGAATTAGGGAGTAATCTTGCTGGTAGTGTTTAGATTTGATTGAATGATTAATCAAATTGTGTGTTTCATATATTGCTTTTATTAGAATTTATTTCCTGTTTTTAGTGATACAGTGAATTTGGAGTATTAAGCATTAGAGGATGAAGTTTGAAAAAGAATAAGGGTTTATTGTTTGTAGAGCATCAGGTGTTGGCGGGCGTATAAAATGCGATAGAAGGGGGTGGCTTTTACAAGCGTCTATAAATACTTGGAGTCGTATTTATTGCGAGGGACACAAATGAGTTTGAATTGTTTTAACGTTTTAGCAGTTGCGCTCCGGAGCGCGTTTTTACGAGTTAACTACGCGAGCAAATGTTTTTACGATCCGCGGCGTTTTTAATAGGTTAATTTAAAGGGCAACTTTTTATAATATCAAAGTAGATTATTTTAGGGTTAAACGTGGTGTAATGATACACATAAACGAATGTGTCCCTATCAACTGTAAAGACAATCCTTCATTGAACAACTGCAATGTCTAATGGACCAAGTCCCAAACTCATTCTTGTGTATTCACATAATCCAAGTGATTAACCTGCCGTCTCGTGAAAAATGTTCACTTACTGGTGCCAAGCCATCTTCTTGGCAACATCCTTCTGCGTTCGGTGTCAGTCGCGGATTGAGATGTACCTACAACTACATGTCTTCTCCTTTGGCATCCTGGGGGATCCTTAAACGAGTAAGAGGGGGTAAAGAAACCTCGGTACACCATACGTTGGTCCATAGGGGAGGGAAAAACTCCTCGGGGCTCGGACTACTTATATATATCGTGGCTAAAGGGCGAGAGGGGAGGGGGAGGGTGGATGGGAGAAAGAGAGACTTACGATTATCGCGTCTTCTCGTTTATTCCGCAGACGTCGTGGCATGACTTGAAGAGCCGAGCCTTAAGCACATCTGTAATGCTTATAATCGGCGCTGCATATATCCGATCCCGGGGATATCTTTTCTTACGATGGGACAGCGAAGCGTTGTGCCTGTGAAGGACACGCTCTGGCTGTAATGTTTTTGGTGCTCGTGGTAGAGTTTGAAAGCGCGTATGTACGGTTGGTTTTTTTCGAATAGTTTTGAAACCGATCCGACGTATCGTAAACTTGCCAAACGATGCACTTGAGCGACGCAGAGAATAGCATAACCACCGCTTTTCACTGGCACACCGATTGTTTACAATCCTCTAACCGCACGCACTTTCCTGACCCACTTGCATCTATACCAAACACCTCCAAATAAAAAAATTTAAAAATCCTAAACTTCGGCAAACCCGCATAACTCAGCATCCGCATACCATAATCTCTCTCATTCGCATACACACTCTCGCCTATTGAGTACACCTTAAAAGCGTCTTCAGCATCCGCGATAAACGCCACCCTCCACGCAGCTCATCACCGTCGCTCGAGCTCCCAAGCCGCGCTTAATTAGGCCGCGAGATCAATCGAATGCTCCTTCCACTCTCGCGCTTTATTTACATAAGCGAAGTAGCATGGGGGCGCGCAGGGGCTTCAAGCGCGTGATCCGGAGCACTTAGTCGCCGAGGCCCGGATTTCTCCGCACGCGAGCGCCTGTGAGAGAGGCCCCGCGTAACGAGCGCGTCGCGTCATTACGCTGGGGGGCTTCGCGTGTGTTGAGCTCCGCCGAGATAATTAACGCATTAGCCGAGTGCACTCGCTGCCCTCTCCCTCTCTCTCCAGGCCAACGGCTGCCTTTTTTTTCGCTCTCCTTTCTCGCCACTTAATTGCCCTGCTATAGGGCGCTACGAAAGCGCGCCCCGTTATGTGTCTGCACGCGCGCTCGACGCAGCAGGGCCGGCGTAGCTCTTGTGTACACTCTGGCTTGCGTAACCTCGGCTAACTTAGCTAACTCGCTCTCTCTCTCTCTCTCTCTCTCTCTCTCTCTCTCTCTCTCTCTCTCTCTCCTTTGCTTGGTATAATGGAAAGTGATTTATTCGGGATCGAGCGGAGCTTTCGCGATTTCCGCATCGGCGGAATGCGCGGCCCTCCGCACAACTCTCTGCGGCTGCCCGAGATTTATTTGGTTATTCAGTATATACGTAACGGTAATTAAGCCTGCCGGCGGAATTAATTTCCGAGCGAGGAGTTCAGTGGTGCTTCGTGCTGGGCTTTTACCGGCTTTCGGCTTAGCCTGGCTAGATGCGATTTTGTCTTGAGCAAATACGCGATGGATACTTTTTCATTATTTCGTGGTGGTTTGTATATTTTTAGGCTGGATTACAAATTAGTGGCTATAACTTATCAGTAAGGGGTTAATCATTTCTGATGTTCCCTTGAGAACATCGATTACGAGTCGTTTCGAGTGACTGCAACTTATTGAATTTTAGGAAAATAGCCGATTTCAATTAACCAATCTTTAAATATTAACAACCGATTTGGAAGAACGTTAAGCGACTGTAAACGATATTTATTCAAAATACCGATTGACCGTTTGCCTGCTACAGTCACTATTTTCGCCATGCCGACCAAATAAACGCCTATTGAATCGTTAACCAAGTGAGGAGGCAAACGGTGTCGTTTGCGTTTTTAAGTGCCCCCAACTCGCAGTAGAATGCACTAGCTTATCCATCGGCTACAAAGAAACCGTCCGTGCCATTCAAATACCAAGCAGTCACAGAACTAACGCAAGCCAAACGAGCTTGAAAAGACATTTGAAAAGGGAATACGCGTAGCCGACTCGAGAGGATTTCCCGTAGAGGCGAGAAGAGAATTCCAAAGGCATTAATATCCTGTTTTTCCCGAATTTCAAAGAGAGGCCATACCAGCGGCGGACGACGTAAGCTTACTCCTCGCCGAGCGTGTCGGGCCAATTTGCAGAACAAGCTCTCGAGGCCCTCAGGACCAGCGCGAGCTCGACACCCCGACACGACTAAGGCGCGCCCCGGGATTCCCGTTCATTATGCGCGCTCATTGTGCTTAGAGCGCTTGGCCTTTTTCGCGCCAACGTAAGCGTGGGAGTCGCAGTGTCCCTGGGGGGTTGGGCAGAAGGACTTTTTGCCCTCCCCCCTTACTCGCTCACGGTTATTCCACTCGAATGGGTAAACAGTCCTTGAGTGGGAGCCCGTTGAGCGAGAAAAAGGACGAGGCGCAAGTGGAGCCCTATAGGTGCGATGGGGGCTGCTCCTGCTGCAGAGAGGTAAGCGCGAGGTGCAAGGTCGGGGGAAGCCCCCCCCCCCCTCTCCTCCGCGGGGAGTCGGCGCTATGTGTATACACGGCCTCGGGACTGGCAACAGGTGGTCAGGGGGCTACTGGGCTCCTCTACGGACTTATTGTCGCGCCCCCGTTGAGCATAGACGCGCGCGCGCGTTTACCTTTATTGCCGACTGGCCGAGATACACGCGTGCTTATGAATTTTCCGCAAACCGAGAGCGGATTTTGATTTACTTTTTTTTTCCTTCTCGCTCGCTCGCGCGCCGGGCTACTTTCGTGCCGAGCGGTAATATACATTGGACTCGGCCGCGTGGGAAGTCGCTTAGTATTTATTTATATATTTTGTTTATTATATATGGAGGGGGCGAGTTTCTTTGAAAGTGTGACTGAGCAGCATTGAGATATATGCGCGAGGGCATGTATTTTTGCAAGTTTCGCCGGATAAATCACGACTTTCTCCCGTTTCGGAAGTCAATGGGGTGATAAATTGCAGATTAGCCGATTGAGATGTTTGTAAAAACGTTGCGCTGAATTAAGCCTCGTTTTCGGAGTTTAGTTGGTCACGGAATATTTAATTTAGAGCGAAATATATCATTGGACTTTTTTCAAAGGTTCCTAGTAGTTTTCGATCAAGATATGGCAATGTGTAGGTTTTACGATCTTATTAGAAACGAGAAAACGTTAGTCATAACATTACCGAAAAAAATTAAAAAAAAAATTCTTAAAACTTTTAATTTCTAGAATTCACAATTTCAACAATTAAGAAATAGTCTATCGTCGATTTTACCTGTTGATTTTCAGGGTAAAACCCTATGTACCGACACTCTAAAGAGACATCTATAAATTATAAATGACCATAGAATTATTCTTATTCTTTAATCAACATCATATAATTTTGACTCGTTGACTACGTCTAAATATTTTTACTTCGCTAATTCCAACATGCCAAATAAATGGCATATTTGGCAAGCGAAGTTAATCATCGATAATATATCAAAAAACTTGTAGCACCGTCGGATCAATTCGAGATCGACTTTGCTCTTGTTTCGTGAGAAAACTGTCGTTATCAAAATATCGATTTACAATATTCATCCGTGGCGAAAATTGAAATCGACAGAAACAACCCACGTTTCTTTGATTTCTCCCGCGAGATATTACATAAATAATCCATTTCGCAATCTTTCACTTCCCGCGATATTCCCAAGTTAAAAAAAGTATAGAGTAAAGAAAAATCAAAAAAAAGCAAAAGAAAAGGAGAAAGAGGAGGGCTAAGGGTGAGAGTAGTCGGCGGGGGCTGACAAGTTACGGGCGTAAACAGAGGAGAGATTCCGCGCGCAACGAAATCCCGGCGTGCTGTAATCGATGCTGCCACAGGGGCGCGAGATAGTCTCCAGCGGCGCGACGATGATTAAAAGTGCGCGAGACCGCGGTGAGCCGGGGAGCTACCATCGCCACCCGCCGTTCTCCTCGCGGCCGATACATCAAAACACGGTTAAATTAACGGTAAGCGAGCACACCACCAGAAGATTTACCGTCCCCTTGTATATACGTATCTCCCTACCGCCGGATCACTGCTGCTACCCCTTTCTTTCTCTCTCTCGGCAGCTGCTGCTGCTGTGGACTCCTTGCTGCGAATTGTGTGGATTTCGAGTGTATGCGCGATGGCTCAATATTCCTTTGCGGAGGGTTTTTGCGAAAATCTGAGAATAACCAAGCAGAGAGGGATTCAATAGTAAGGCTGATGGCTCATTGTGGGCTTGATGGTTTGTCAAGCTGCTTGTTATACAGGCACTACTTCTTCTTCGCCCGGTGGTATAGGTGTATATCGTAAGTTTTGCGTGCGCAGCCCAGAGAGGATGATTCTCGATTGGATTTTATTCCGCGGCGACGGAACAATGCCGGCCCCGCGAGTTACAGCCTCGTTGTCTATTGTCTCGGGATTTTTTTCCCCTCGGTGCGTTCAAGTTTAACGTCGATTTATTTGTTCCGTTAAACACCGAGAGGCTCGTGAATATACGCAGTGTCGATTTTAATTTACCGTACGATTACATTATTTTTTCGCCCCCGAGGAGAGTGTGAGATCGGCAAAAAATCGGTAATTAAATAATCGCCGAACCCAGCTGTAACTATACCTGAAATTGTCTCCATTGTGCTGCATGCGTCTAATTTTCCAAAAAGTCTCATTCCAGCAACCAATACCAGGATCGCGACACAGATTCGCGCCGAGAGCCGACAATACGAGGCATAATGTCGAGCGACAGCGGCAGCGCATACCAGAGTAGAAACACAATATTTGCCTTTGGGTAACAAGATCAGTCGATAGGCGTCAAATCCTTGCGGGCCTTCCTAACAACCCGGCTAAATAGCCGACACCCATAGCGCGCTCTCGTCACTCGAGGGGCCCCGTCAATTCTTATTTACGACCACCAACAGCCGGGGAGACGGGGAGCTCGGTTGACAGCTATGGCCGCGTACACGTTATATAGGCAGTATAGGGAAGTTGGATTTTTCGCGGGCAATTTTTCGGGCGCCAGGAGTAGCAGGCGGCTCGGTGCGGTGTCGGGTCTCTCTCTCTTTGGAGACAGTTCGATAGCTAAAGAGAATGAGGGTGGGGGTGGACATACGACGATTTGCCGTTGGGATCGATTCGCGATCGGTTGTAGCGAGACAGCGAGGTGGGAGGGGGGAAAGAGCAAAAGGCGGTGGCCCATGGTGTGGGCGTTGAGAGAGAGAGAGAGAGGGAGTCTCGGGGAATGGGGAGAGAACTGGCTAGGAAACACGAGAGCGTGCTCGCTCTCCTCGTCGTCGTCGTCGTCGCCGGGGTAATGCATGGCTCGGCGTCGCGGCGGGCGGCGCACTTTGTAACAACGCGCCCGGCCTTTTCACGTCGATTAATCTTACCAATATATATTCCGCGCTCTTTCTCTCTCTCTCGCGGCTGCGACGTTGCGTCCTCCTCCTCTCCACGCTCTCTCTCTCTCACTCTCCTTTGGCCACAGCCGCACTGCGTGAGCGCCGATATATCAGGAATAAAGTGTCGTGCTGCGCCAACGCGACCCTCTCCCTCCCTGTGCCCCCCCCCGTTCCCCTCTTGCCCAGATACTTCTATTTTCTCGACCTCTCTCTCTCGCTCGGCCGGCTATTGCCCGCCTTTTCTCCTCGACTTTTTTTTCCCCCTTTTCTTTTTACCTCCGATTCTTGTAGCGGCCTTTCAACCGTTCGACGCAACGTAACAAGAGAGCTGAAACGACGACGGCTCTCGAGACGAGTGTGTTTCTCTATCTCTGCTTCTCATTCAGTCGGTATACACGTACGAGACGAAATGAAAGAGGGGCGGCACACATATGTGTGCACGACGATGATTTTTCGACCGATCATTCGCTTTTCAATAGCTACTACTCGCTCGTTTACAGCTCTCGGCTTTTCCTCGGTAGGCGAGCGCGCGCAAGTTTCGTTAACAGTCGGCTCTCGATTTCCCTCATGTAAATGTTCTTTGTAGGCCTCATTATGTGGATGATATTTTGGTTTCGACTGTATCACTCTCCGACTTCTTCAACTTGATGCTTTCTTCGCCCGTCTCTCCTCCCTATATCTTTCTCTCTTTTTTTTCGATTTTAGATGTCAATGGGCTGCTCTAATGATGACTAGAGTTATGCGCTCTATCGGGGGCCGGCTCGGTTGAGTCTTGGCTTGCCGATTCACGGGTTACTGCCGGCGTCCGTCGGCTGAGTCACTGTGCAAGCCCTTACGCGCGTAGCCGAAATGCGCTCGGGTATACGGTCAATAAATGTGTATACGCTTTCTTAGGGTTAAAAGAATCATATGCTTGTGCTTTTTAAGTAGCTTAAAATTCGGTAGGAAGCTGCATTTCCGTCTTTGCAATCTGCAAGTATCTTATCAACATAATTTTAGATTGGCACTGTGATGATCGGTATTGTGAAAATAATAAAAAAAAGTAGCTTTTAAAAATTAATTCCCGTACTAAGATAAAATACCTCAAACTGTTCTCGTGAAATCGACAACAAAGCTTGCGGCGAACAAGCGCCTACCACTTCACACCTTCACAACGGCAGACGCATTCCCCTCTATCATTAAGCTCTGATCTCCAAATCAATTGCATCGCTCGATAAACAAACCGAGGGGCCCGAGGACTGCCTCTCTTTTCAGAATACACACTCAAGGCTCAAAACGAGACCGTTAAATCCGCTCAAAATAATCGGCATTGTTGTCGATAATTACAAGCCCGGGCGCTTAACCAGGCATTCAAACTCCTGGAAAGGCGTTACAGAAAATCTGCCTCGTCAATCGTCCCGGTGCTCTTCCACAATAGAAGCTGAAAGACTAGGGGGCGAGGGGGAGAGCTCAAGTGCCGATATCTTCTCCGATCTCTCGCTTTGAGCGCGCAGTTGAAAATCTCTCTGGCAAGGACAGGAGGAGAGTGGGAGAGCGATGATCGGCAAGGTATTCGCGGCGTTCCTAAGCTGTACAAGAATGGAAGAGAGAAGCGCGCGCCCCCTGGGCGTGTCCACGCTCCTCTGCCTCGCGATGAGCCCGCAAATTTTCACTCGTCTTCCCTCTTCGGCGAAAGGGCTGTGTCGTAGGCGGGCAGCCTATATACGCATACAGAGAGAGGGAGAGGAGAGTCTATGTGTATGCCAGGCCGCCTCTCATTACCGGCAATTGTGTCGGCGGACTCCCCGTAGCGAGTGAACAGAGAGAGAGGGAGGCTCTCTCCCTCGCGCGCGCTTCAAATTCCAGCCGGGGCTTGCCAGCGTGACGACGCTCTTTAATTGCTCGGCAGCAGCAGTCGCTCTCTCTCTCTCTCTCGCTCTTTTGGCCTTCTGAATATTCCATGAGATATATACCTGCGCTTGATTAATAGCTGTTTGTCCTTTCGAGTTAATTCTTCCTCTCTCTCTCTCTCCCTTGCCCCTCTGCCCTCCTCTCCGCGAGGGTATATCTCTGTACTGGCATGGGAGTTATGAGAAACCTCTTGATTAGCGTATGTCGCTTCGAAACAAGCTAGGACGCGTCCGGCTCTATTGAAATTAATTAATCATCTCTTTTCGAGCTACTTCTACGCAGTACGGCTTCGTCAGTTTGTTTGTTTGCCGCGCTAAGTGCTAGACACCCTTGGCTATTTGAAATAGTAACCGATGATTTTCACATTGTCCCCCTGGATGGTTATATCCTTATTTTAAGATGCACTTCTTTTTTTAACACAGACAACAACAAAACGAGAGATGAATTTACGAAACGCACTTTACAAAGTAAGCCGTATAAATTAAGCCGAGAAGCAACGCGATTGTCCACGTAGCCGCGCAAATACGATCGATCCATCATATCAGCCGCGCAGAATACTCGACCCCGAGCAAAAGTTCAGCAGACTCGGCACAAACCCCAAAAGTATATCCCTCCTTCAATATTCCCGGCAACATTTAAACGCACGTGTCTCGACTGTATCACTCGGTTATGCATATGCGGCGCGTTATTAATCGGCCGATCAATAAAAGTCCAGCCAATTTCGCGGCGCAATAATCTCTCCTCGCGAGCGCTCTCTTGAAAACGATTATTCCTCGAAATTAAGCAACCCCCAGCCGGCTCGCCTCCTAATCCCACACGCACGCACCCTCACTCCCTCGAGATAAAAGATTCTCAATCGTCGAGAGGAGATCCAAGAGAGCGAATGCAAAAATAAGAGGGGAAAAAACGGGGGCCCGAGGTGTCGCGATATCCCGCTGCGGGCCAATAACGAGCTCGCACTCGATTCCCCGCGTAATTAGTTTGCCCTGCGCGCGCCTCTCTTAAGCCTCCCTTCGTCCTCCCGCTATGTGCCTACCTCCTCGGCGCCAATTACCGGCGCTCACCGCCCGCCTGATTTACATAACGGCCCTACCACCATCCTTTTGCAAAAGAGAGAAGCGGGGGGGGGCTGTTCGTAATGGACGGACAGAGGGCTCGTCGGCCTGACGGATGCCCGAGCTGTCAATTTTAAAAAACTGCCCTATACTAGAGCTCTTTCTCTCTCGCTCTCCGAAGCTGTGGCCGGCTCGTTGGGACGTCCCGCTGCGTAAAATTGTCTTTTGCCTCCGAGCTTGGGGAGGGGGAGGAAGAAGGGATGATGCCGCTGCCGATCCTAAGAGAGCTTGTAATTATTCGCTTGGTCGTAACTTATGCGCGCTGGTCTATCTATCCTGCTGGAAGTGTATTTCGAGAGAGGCCCTCTCGAGCTAAGAGACTAAGAGAGAGAGAGAGAGAGAAAAGAGAAAGAGGAGGTTGTACAGGGGACGCGTAAGAAAGGCGTGCGTGTACGCGATCGCGAGTATACCGCAGCTGCCATATTGTCGCGCGGCAGCTCTCCCACGCTGTAGAGCCGCGTTATACGCTATATTATCGCGTATATATATATACGTGGCAGTGGTCGGTTAATGGAGCCAAGCGTAGAAGCTATTCTCCTTTCGTTGTTCCGTCACGCTACTTTTTCGTCGGTTGGCCTCCAGCATCGGGAAATAAAAGGGGAAAAAAATGATCGCGCAGCGTCCGAGCTGTGACACACAATGCCAGTCGGGGCGAATGAAAAATTTGACTCGTCCAAAGGGTACACACGCGGTAGATAAGGATAGAGCTTTGATCGGAGTCGTAAAGGGGACCGAGGGGGATATTGTCGTATTAACGCGTCCTCGAGCGATTTTTCATCGCGCGTAGCTCGCTCACGTATACACTCGCTTGGGGTCTGTATACGTATCGGGGAACGATCGCGGCCGCGTGAGAGAGGGAGAGCTGCCGACGCCGCGAGGCATATCTTTCTTTCGAGAGAGTGAGAGAGAGACGAAAGAGATGCGCGCCAGCGATACGCCGGCCGTAAAAGAGGTGAAGGGCAGGGGGTGGGTCGGCTGAAAAGGAGAAGCAGCGAGGCTGCTGGGTGTATAAGTGTGGGAGGGAGACGAGGGGATGAAACCTAATTACAGGTGGATTCGACGCTCCCGCAGTAGAGCCGAGAGAGAGAGCTAGTTGAGGCCATCAGGTCGCAGCGGGGTGTCGCGACGCCCTCCACCTCCTCCCTCTCGCTTCTTTTTCTGCTGCTCTTGGAGAGCCACGGGGTTGGGAGAGAGAGAGAGACAAAGCGGGACCCATATTACTCATCTCCGCTGCCTTTCACCCGGCAGCAGCAGCTCTCTCGGCCCTGCTGCTGCTGCTAACCCTCCGAACTCTCGCTTTCTCTCTCTCTCTCTCTCTTCTTCGCAGTGCCCCCAGGGGCTGTCTCTATCAGGTTCGCGAATTTAAATTACCATACGACAGCCATATAGCGCTGCTTTTTTACATCGACTCGTGGAGATAAGGATGCAGGAAAAGATCGGTAGTCGATCGATCTGCAGAGCACACCGGCGAATATCATGCAGGGGACATAAGTCTTGGAAGGATATGGATGGAAGAGCTGGGGGGAGACGCGTACAACGACGAGGCTGCTGCTGCTGTCATTGGTCATCGGATTTTTACACGGGAGGCGCACTCGAAAGAGAAAGAGAGGGGTACTCGTCTAGAAGAGAGAAAGACAATTAATGTGTGCGCGGGAGAGAGACGAGTGTCCCCGCGGCGTCACGTGCTCGCGCCATACTCCCCTCTGTATCCAGGCTGCTTCTTGCTCTCTGGGAGGCTCGGAATGTCAGCTGCGGGTCTACCGAGTCGAAGAAGAGGAGCAGCAGCGTCGGTGTGTGACGATCAAAGACAACGCGAAATCATCGCGCGAGCCCGGACAATGCCACTCTCTTCCCCGCCGGCTGCTGCGTCCCCCCCCCCCACTGTATACGCCGCGGACGAAATATTAATGGTCCAGCGTCGGCGGGAGTCGATCGGTTCCCACACGCCCGGTAGTACATAGGGCTATGCGATCGAAAAGTAGCCTCTCTCGCTCTGTGGTCTAAACGATGCGACGACGACGACACAGGAGAGCGACCGCTCAACAGGCTCTTTTACCGTCCGATCAACGGCCCTCAAAAGAAGCCCGAACAAGCGGTGGCATAGATCGAGAGAATATGAGGTGGGGGGAATATATATAACGCCGGCTGCAGTCTATTTTTCTTCTTTTTTTCTCTCTCTTTCACCTTTCGTCGTTCCTGTTTTCTCATATCCGAGGTGTCGGGCCGGGAGACACAATGGGCCAGCGCTGCCGGCCAATAAATAAATGCTAATTTCTAATCGCGCACAATGACCGGCTCTGACTTTTCTCACTCTTGCTGAAAGAGAAGAAACGATCTGGTAGGGGAATGCGTGTGACGGCGGGACGATTTTAGGCCGGCTCTCTCTCTTTCTCGGTGGGGGCCGTTCATTAAAATTTTTTAATTGAAAAAGCTCAAAATGGAAGTTTGAAAAGCTAGCTGCCGCCCGTGAAATTCGGCATTATGTGCGCCGAGAGAGAGAGCGGGCTCTCTCGCCCTTAGCAGCCTGCATCCTCGAGAGGCCCTTTCGCCAACTCTCTCTCTCTCTCCGTCCCTCTGTCCATTTGTCAAAGCAGGCCGCGCACGCGCCCGCACACGCCGCATATCGCACCTTTTCGCGCGCGTATAATGGTCCCCCCCCCCCCCCCCCCCCCCCCCCCCCCCCCCCCCCCCCCCCCCCCCTCCGCCACCCCCGCCCAACGGGGGGCGCACGCGCCCTCGCACGCCGCGTCTCGCCCCCTTTCCCGCGCGGAATATTGGCCCCCCCCCCCCCCCCGACCATCCGAATATATACAGTCGCGCCTTTTATTATTAGAGGCTCTAGCGGGGAGGCGCATTCTGCTTCTATTTTCGCAGAGTCCAAAGATGCGCGTATGCGTTGAGAAAGGCCTCGGCGATTATGTGCGTCCTATTGTCCCGTTTGAACGCACGCGTTTATTTGGGCGACCTGTATAGACGACGCTACGAATAGGGGGGGCTCTATCCTTTCGGCTGCTATTTAGCTCGCGTCTATAGATCGGCGAGTCGCCAGGGCTAGGGAGTCGCGCGGGAGTCTCTCTAATAATTGACTCTCTCTCTATGTGGGAGAGAAACCACAGCGCGCGACGAATCCCTCCTACGTCCTCTCTCTCTCTGTCTCTCACCTTCTCTCCGCGCGCGTCTCTTTGTCAGGTGAACGCGCGTGTGCGCCTCCCACAGTCTCGCCCTCCATATCTCCAACTCTTCCTTGCTCTCTCTCTCTCGTTCTCTCTCCCATTGAGGCCGAGGGCACGTGGGAATCTTAGCTCTCGGACGTGTATACACACGCAAGTCTGTGTATGTGTGTATATATATTTTTACGTTTCGCCATTCATATGCGGACGGGGGCCGCGCCGGTGTAACAGATTGTTTCTCGGAAGAAGGAGCACCGCTCTCTCTCTCTCGCGCAGACTACTACGACGATAGCTCTTTCGCCTCTGCACCCCTCGCCTCTCTCTTGGACGAACAGAGAGCGCGCACGGCAGTTGTTGGTTCTTTTATCGGCTGTGTATAATGCGCCTGGTAATACGCGTGGATCAAGGGGCCTTTTTTGCGGGCCACCGGCGCCGGGTGAGAGATGGATGCCCGTCAAAAATTTCGTAAGTGGACCCATTTTCTACTGCCCCCGCCCCCCCCCCCTCCTCGCCTTGCCACCCTTTTCATCCGCTTGTGAATGCGCTTGTCGTTTCGACCGAGACCGTTTTGCTCGAGAGCGCTCTGATTGTCCACTCGATTACCGGCGTGCGAATGGCAGGTTACCGAGAGCTCTATCCTGCGCTTGTCCGAGACTCCCTGGCTTTCTCGCTCTCTCGCTTGCTCGACCGACCTATACCCGGCCCGACGTCTATAATAGCTTTGTTTTGACTGATTCGATTCGAGCAAATTACCGCTGCACTGAATTTCTGTAGAACTTCTTTTTTTTTGTTTGTGGTTTCTTATTGATATATCGTGTTTTACGTACCTTTTTTCTTATTTGATTAATCGTTGTGCCCTTTTAAATATAGTAGGCTGTTATTATTGCCATATCTGCCTTTTCTTTCTGTTGCACATTTGAAAACTGTACAAAACAAACTGGAATGAAATAATTTTTTGTCTGTTACAGAAGAATTAAAAATAGAATATTCGGCAGACCTACCCTCCCCCCATTCGTGAAAAATCTAAATGATTAACAGACCGTCCAGCCTTGTTTCTCTTATCAAAACTATAATCACCCGAGTTCACCTCAGATATGAAATAAAACTTGCACCCAAATAAAGAAAAAGGTCGTAATCGTTGGTCACCAGAGCTTACAAGCAACGAAGAACACAAAAGATCGTCGCTCCTCCACAACCGTATGCAACAAAAATTAAAAAAAAACACAACGAAGTGAAGCAAAAATAAAAAAGGGGGTAAAGCTAGCCTCCCCTCGATGGAAATAAGGTAGAAAGGTCAAGAGTCCCATACTGCATTATACTATATGCGGAGTGTATTAGACGATCCGAGCGTAGAAGCAGCAGGGGGCCGTTGCAGCCCCCGCGGGCCTTTCCAGAGTCAAATAGCTCGTTCTGGATGTAGAAGAGTGTGTGTATCGAATTCAGAACGACGAGGGCCCCGCGCAAGAGAGAGAATTCGTTCTTAGGCGCAGGATATACATACTTCTCTGACGAAAATACGAGCAGGGCCTCCGGGGGTTGGAGCGAACGTCGTGAGGAGACTCTGCACTCGTGATCCACCTCCTCTCGTCCCTTTGATTTCTCCCCGTACAGCTTAACGGCCGTTTAAAAGCGCCTTTGCTCTTGAGCTTTTCCGTGTTCTATCGCTGTTTGTCAACGTGTCTATAAACATCGCACGGTTATTTTTTTTATATTCGAGCCTGTATTATTATAACGCTATTCGTATACAGAGAAAGATGGAGTACCCGTAGAGAGGCAAGATGTGTGTATGCGTGTATAGTGAGGACTGAAGAGCGCGAGGAGAGAAAGTCCATTATGCAGTCACAAGTGGGAACGTAGGGAAGAGTCTTTTAAACAGGACATCAAGCCGCGCATCATGCACAATTGGAATGATGCGCGGCCGGGTTGTGAGAGGGCCCGCCGCCGAATCGAATGAAGTGGAAAAAAAGGTACGAGCACGAGGGGGGGGGGGCAGATGGGGGGGACAGAGAGAGGCAAATGGCAGAAAAGAGGGATCGAAAGGCGCGTGCGTGTGTATACGCTACGTCAAGGGTATACACATCCCCGGGATAATTAATCACAATGGCCGTGCTTCTGCCATCGAAACTGAGTATTAAAGTGTCATCGTCGGGGCCCACGAAAAAAGGGGATAAGGCATACCGCTTTTACAAGCCAGCAGAGAACGAAGACCCTGTCTACCTGCTCTCTCTCTCTCTCTCTCTCTCGCTCGCGATGATGACGAGGAGAGAAAAAGAGTGAGAGGGGGAGAGAGAGATTGAGAGATGAGCCCAGGTAGCGAGGGAGGCGCGTGCAGCGGCGGCAGTCGTCGGATTCCAGGGCATTCATTCCGAAAGAGCCGACGGCAGCAGCACACACGCGCGCGCGCGCGCACCAGAATGCCGGAATTAATAAGTGACATTGAGAGTAGCAGCGGAAAAAAGGTCTTTACCGGAGCCCCCCTAGCCGAAAGCGCCTCTGCCTTTTGTGCGAGCCCTTACAGCTCCCCCCCCCCTCCTCCTGCCCCGATGCGGCTTTTATTCTACGCGCAGCCAACCCGCGGGGCGTGTCCCTCTCTCCGTATAAGAAGGCTGACGCGAGCCGCGGCTCAAAGCTCTCGCCTCGGCACTTCTTCTTCTCCTCCTTCCTCTTATTTTCATTTTTACGAGCGGAGGCCGTTCGTTATGTCCGCGCCCGATTCGACGCCTCTTCGCGCCCTTGTACGACGAGAGAGCCCCGGAGTTTCAAGTGGCCGCCCTCGATTTTCCATTCAGCCGAAAAAGCGCTAGGACAATAAGAGCCAAAGAGCACCCAGAGCCGGCGGCACACTTGCATGGCTCTGCATAATGCACTTGCTCGATAGGCGACTTTACGGGGGCGGAGGTGTACGGAGAAAAAAGGGAGGATTACGAGTTCTAGGGAGGCCGAAAAGCGAGAGAGAGTAATTAGCCATCGGCAGCAGAGGTCTTAAGGACGCGCCCAGGTTACGGACCATTGTCCCTCGGCCCAGCTTGACCTGTGCACGCGTTTCGGCTGCTTTTGTCGAACGAGTGGCGACGAGAGAGATGGAATTTCGCCAGTGTCGCCGGGATCTGGATGCGCCCGGGTGATCGATGTCCCCGCTAGCGCGAGCTGATCACCGGCAACCCGATACTCACTGTGCGGTAAGCTTCGCTGAAACGTGTAGGATATATATATACGTTCCTCGGAGATATCTCTCGGAGGAAAAGTTGGTCCGCTTCCCACGCGATATGGGCCGAGGGATTAAAGGATCGATCATTCACGCGTACGTTGTGTTGCGCTACGACTGACGGCATCTTGTCCCTCCCCAGACTGTCTTTGGACTAATTTGGCGACGTTTACCACGGATTCGGCTAACCGTTAATAAGTCTTCCTGTCTTTGGGATTTTCTTCTTTTTTTTTTTTGGCTTAATTGGACGGGTTGACGATTGTTATTCGGCTGTTGTCGTTGGTTCGGTTCTGGGTGGGTTGCATGATTTTTGTGGTAAGTCATGTGGATGATGTGTTGTGATTTTATTTGGGGAATTGCTTTATTTTATTTTTCAAAATTTTAAACTAATAAGGTATCTTAAAATTTATGATCGTAACATGATATAAAAATAAAAAAATTGAACTCGGAATTTGACAAAACAATCAAATGTTTATTTATGTTCAAAATTTTTTGACAATTTTATGACATACTTATGATCTGTAACGTTTGTTTGTTTTACATAAAGGCACAAAGAATCATAAAGTGTAGAATTAAAAATTTCATATTAATTACGAACCCCCCAAAAATATCCACTTCCTTTGTATTATTCAAAAACTGACGTACGCATACATGCATCCAATTATTCACCTTCCCAGTCGCCAAGATATTTTTCAGCCCAAACAAATTCTATTAGCAAAAGCCAGGGTTTAAAGGGCACGAGCACGAGAAGGAGTAGAGGGAGAGTAGAAGCGTTGATGGGGCATTATCGCTGTGCGTACAGCCATCAAACTTCCGCTCGGGCTCGGTTGACGCGGCCGATTGAATAATTTATGAGGAGAGCTGCAGCAGCGGAGGGCCTCTTCCCTCTCGCGCTCGTATCTCATTTTATGAGGCCTACTTTTTTTTTTATTTTCATCAGCGACACATATTCGCCTCTCGTGTGTACACACATACAACGCGTGCGTGCTTCCTCCTCGCGCGTATAACTCATCCCATTGTTTATTCGTCACGAGACGCTGCGAGAAGAGAGTCGATGCCGAGTTGTATAGCAGTCGCTCCTCCCCGGCTTCTCCTTTTTCAATCTATCGGAACTGCATTTTTTACCGAGCCAAGGGTCGCGCGCGCGTTGGTTCTCTCGTTGTGCTACTATATTTCATTATTATAATAGGATTGTCAGTCTTGGCTTCGGCTTGATTGAATACCGTTTCTCGAGACCACTGCCACCCCGACAAAGTTTATGGGAAAAAATTTATCAACGTTAGAGCGCTCGGCGAAGAGCTTGACCCTTTTTTCGAGATACACCTTCAGCTCTCTCTCTCTCTCTCTCATACACGAAATATCATTTTTACATTGTGTATAAGCGACAGAACGAATGCCAAGAGGAGTACGTATATGCGTTCTTTTTTTTTGTTTTCGAAATGAAAAAAAAACAAAATTTTATTGACAGATTCGTTTTTATCGTTGCGCGCCGGCATTCTCGGAATTCCCGAGTGTTAATGATGCTGCAACAATCATATTTTACAAATATTTAATGGGAATGAATAAGGAGAATTGTGTTTTTGATGATTCATGAGAAAACATGCGCATTCGGTCTCTGTGGCGTATATATGACCCGCAGAGAATTTCATTAGGGAATATTTGACAGACAGTTTAGGATCACGATTTTGATTCACGTTTGGGTAGGAATAAAAAAAGAAGCTTGCAAAGATCATTTGTTTTGGTTATGAGCTGATAAAACTTTTGGTAAATAATAGTTTTATCATTACAATCTATGAAAAACTTCGCTGATGTACAGAACTGTATTCACAACAATTCGAGTTCGATCTTATCAACACACAAACACAAGGGCGAATGCTTGCAGCCAAGTCCCGCAATGTGGTAGGATATCTACTGGAAAGGAGAGAATCCTCAAAGAGTGTAAGAGGAAGCTCGCGGAGTCTAAAAGGTCGAGAGCGTGTCCGGGGAGGTCAGTAGTACGGAGCCGGCCGTAATTTAACCAGTCGTTAAAAGTCGATCGTAAAAACGACGGCGGCGCCTCGGTCGATCGCTCGTGCGGGGGTATATCTGTCGCGCGCGCTTGATAGACAGCTGCCTTTGTTCCTCGTTCATCCTCCCTTAACAAACGAGCAGTTTCGCTCGGGGACCTTTACGAGATAAGTGAAAAACGATGGTATCGCT
Source organism: Anagyrus pseudococci (assembly GCA_030522585.1). NCBI lineage: Eukaryota > Metazoa > Arthropoda > Insecta > Hymenoptera > Encyrtidae > Anagyrus > Anagyrus pseudococci. The sequence continues at coordinate 29,450 of JAPYYQ010001654.1, forward strand.
TACTTAATTGAGCCGCGCGTTAGCCCGAGAGTTACACACTTGGTGCGGCCGTAATTTGCGGGAAAAGGGTATAAATATACGAGAAGGGGGTGGAAGGGGGCCAGAGTATATTTATACATCGGAGCTTGATTGGGACTCTATGGTCACACAGTCTGTACAGGCGCGGAGGATCGATCATCGAACTTTCTCTCGGGTATGCGAGGGTGAGGGTCGGGGGGGAGTTATTGAATATCTTCATCGATTGAAATTTCAAGGGGCTACGAGAGAGGGGGGGCTCGTTATAGGTGAGAGAAGATTCCGCGGCTCTCTCGGCAGAAGCGATAAATAATATCGATGTGTGTTTATGGGCTCTGCTGCGGTGCTCTATGCCCAAGTGTACATATACACGTGCTGCGGGCTTTTTCAAATGGAGAGGGGCGCGTATATCCAACAGCCGCACGGACGCACGACGAATTAATATATTTCGCGATGACTGTATAAATAAGCTTTATCCCCTCGTAAACGCTGCCGGGACTGTGGATTTTAAAAGAGAGCTTATATGCGCCAAGTGCGCGAGAGGTTTGACTCGGTTCTTTATGGATGGAATAGTGTGGGACTGCCGCCGCCGCTCCTGGTAATGTGGGAAAAGCGCGAAATTGAAATTAATCCGAGGCTGATTAAAAACGAACGCGCGGCTGTTTAGTTTTCATGCGGCTTCGAGGTTTATTCGATTAGCTGCGTTACGCTGGTGTATAGAGTCGGCCGGGGATGAACAATTGGAATTTACTTCTACAGGTGATTACGCTGCTCTCGAGTGACGGACGGGCAATTTGGCTGTGCGCGTTTGGCTGTGGACTGACGTGTTTCGAGGGAGGGAATTTTAATTTTTGAATTTCGAGGCGCGTAGATAATGTTTGCGGGGATAATTTGCGTTGGTTAATTCGAAATTTAAATTTCTGAAGGTTTTTTTTTGTTTGATCGATGTAATGGTGATAAGGGTTGATAGTCATTTAGCGGGTGGGAGGGGGGCTAATGTAAAAAGTGCCGGATTTACTTGCGAGGTGAGGGGGATGATTTATGAGCTCGGAAGATTCGGGCCTTATGCGGCTAATAAATAACGAAACGAGGGAAGAACAACAACGGCGACTTAATAGTTCGATCACACGGTTTAAGTCGCCGGTGACACGCTGAAAAATTTTCTAAGCGAAATATATACAAGAGGCAGATTCGCGGCGGCGCGATTATCGTTTTCGGCTGGCCCTGGCTTATTATAAGCGGCTTTCGAAGAGAAAGAAAGGTCCGACGGGCCCGAGGTATATATATAATATGATAGAGCGAGAGTTAAGGGAGTTGGGCATAATTAAAAATCGCAATTTCAAATGAAGAGCTCGGATTAATGGGCCTCGGATGGTTATAAGAGCGCAAAAATAGGGATGCATAACTTGTGCGTCCGTGTGTCTGTGTGTGTCTCGGCAGCAGCGTCAAGCGAAAAAATACCAAGAGGGTCGTCGAGAGAGAGAGAGAGAGAGTCCGCGCTGCTAACCGTGCGCGCGACCGTAGACGGGGGAGTAGGGGAGGACTGCGGGTCGCCATTAAGCGGACCCCCTGGCGCGTGGCCCGCGGCTAAAGCTTCACAAAAAACTGTAATTGGAAATACTTTTCCTCCTTTTTTCCCGAAATAATTTATGAATCTCTCTCTCTCTCTCTTTCTCTGACCACGAGCGAGAGAGAAAGAAGCGTGCCGGTATATAAGGGAGCGAAAAGGAGAGAGAGAGAGAGAGAAGGAGAGGGATGGCCGTGTGTCAAGCCGATGAGCGCGTATGTATATCGGCCGGTGCCCCGGAGGACCCTGGCTATCGCTCGGAGAAGAGCTGAGAAATGCAGCGGCGCACCAATTCCACCGTCCGCCGCCACCCGCTCTCTTGCCCCCTTTCTCTAGCTTAGCTCTTTCCCCTTTCTTATATATGTTGGCAGGCGACCTATTATGCATATGTGTTCTTTATACATTCTTTTCGAGAGCGAGAGAGCTGATACTTTTTGCTCCTCGGCTTTATTCGGCAAAACTAGATGCGGCCGATTGTATTTTTAGAAACTCATTCTCCAAACGGTTATCCTATATTCTCCATTATGGGGATTATATACGTTCGTCGTTAGCGGTCAAGATTGCGCGCGTATGCAGTGGACATAAATCTTATATGCGTAGAAGCGTGATTGGTATAAACAAATCACGAGATGCTGTTTACCAATCGCACTTTTGTCTATGTATGCTATTCGTAATTGCTTCGTTTTCTTGCAAATGTTTACAAGTTTATTCGATTGTCTCCTGTGATTCTGAATAAACTGAAGTAAATGTAGCACGATAGATAGGATCGGAGGAGCGAATGATTAATGTTGCGAATCGATAAAACATTGATAAATCGACGAGCGGGAGGGAAGAGGCGAGCACGGGGATCTGGCATGCTCTGGCGACCGATCAAAATATCAACCGGGTGACAAGTGGCATAAGTCAGGAGTTGTAAACGCAGCCCCGGAACTTTTGCACGATTGCAAAAAAGAGACAATAAAAAAGAAGAAACAACGAGCTCGGCGATTAGGCTTATTAAAAAGAAAAGAAGAAGCGGACAGGCGCATAACACGAGTTGACCAGCAAGCCGACAAGATAAGACAAAGCGACTGCGTTCGATTAATCACCCTAACCTCGTCGTCGGGGCTGTTCTTCCGGGCAAGCGTAAAACAACAGCGACGTCCAATCGCCGCTCTCTCTCTCGTCATAAGAGCTGCTGCTGCTGCTGGCGAGCATCTCACACGATCTTATCGCTGTTATAACGTGCAATGTCGAGGGAACGGCAGGAGGGCCTGATTAATTAATTGCGCGCGACGATCGCATTATCCAGGCGTAAGGCCGAGAGAAGAGCGGCCCCGGTGGTGTTTACGAGAGACGAGGGAGCTCCGGCTAATCGACGGCCGTGAAACGAGCAGCGGCCTCACTCTCTCGAGCAATTACCGAGCTGATTAAAGCCATCGAGCACAACGGGTAGCTCTCGATTAATTTTTTTTTTAGGGGACGCGAGAGGCATGACCTGACTCCTCGTGTTGCCGCTCTGCTTCTGTTGCTGCCGAGCCGCTTGATATAGCCTCTTTGGCACCTCTTGGATTTGGAGTTGCTTAAGGGGAGACGAGGCGCGTTTTAACAGCTGTTACAAATGTTTATTCTTATTTACAGTGTACTTCCAAATTATTTAGAAATTTTTAGAATTTCGTGTATACAGACAACAAAAAATAAGTTTGATAAGAAGACTCATCTTCTGAACAGCAGTATACCCTGAAAGGGTCTAAATCCTAGGTCGACCGTATCCCTCACAAGAGAGCCCTCCATACAGACCCCGGGTAACGATCAATTATATCGATCCGTGTCCCGCGAAGCGAAGCGCAGAGGGCCGTCGAGTATATAGAGTGTGCTGTGAAGGTAAAAGCGCGGAATGCACGACGAATCGCGTCCCTTTCGTCATCAACCGCGTGTTCCTATATTCTCATTACCATTTCTCCGACTGGTTTTTGTTACAGCCTTTGCCTTTGTAGTAGTCAAAGAAAAAGAAGAAGAAGCGTCGACGCGAAGGCTCTGGGCGATAGGTCCCCTGTGAGAGAATTGTTTCGTGCCGCCGCGGCTTATCGCTCTGGGATAATCGGCCGAAGATGACGAGTTGAGAATTGTTCCGAACGCCGCGGACTAATCGGGCCCGATCAATCTCGTGTGAAAGAGAGAGAGACTTACTGACTGACTGGTTTGGCTTCGATTAGGACACTTTATGTTTGTCAATATTTGCCCCGATGACGGCTCTCGTGCGCCCCGGTCAATAAGGCCGCTCTTGCGTGTATCTTGATCGAGAGGCCAATCTCTCTCTCTCTCTCTCTTCTTACTCTCAACGCCCGCGCGTCGAATCGATTTTTTATAGTTCACCATTTATCGCCCGAGTATACTCTCCGTATATACACTCAACGCCCGATGCTTGAGAATTGAATTAAATAAGGCTCAAGAGAGAGAAAAATAGAGAGAGAGAGAGAGAGGGAGCATTGGGCAACTCGATGAGTCAAGCGTATCGTGGAAGCGTGGGTAATTTCGAGCGACGGAAGGCTAAGCGGGATCGTTGAGAAGCCCACCTTCACGGCTTACAGCGGGTAAGCGGGTAAAATGAATTTGATATAAAAATTTCATATCGCGTTATAATTGGCTCTGATTCTGCGCATTGCAAACAGGATATAAAAATAAAAAAGGGTAGAAGTGCGGCTGTGGGAGCTGCTGTTGTGCTTTCTCTCTCTCCAATTATAACAAAATCAGCCGTTACGTTTTTTCCTACGCCTCGGCCGCGCACGCCCCTTTACTCAAGCCAGCAGCGCGCGGGTCAGTGGTAAACAGAGAGAGAGAGAGAGCGAGAATCCGTCGAAGCGCCATAAAGAGCATTACCGAACTTTATTACCCGTGGAAACGGGAGAAAAGCCGAGGTCTTGCGGAGCGCCGACTGGTACCGTAGCCTCTGGGCTTTGGTTCCCTCTCTCGCGCGAATCAACAGCGGCGACGTTATTAAAGCTCGAGAGTAGAGCGCGGCAGAAGCGGCGAGCCTCCGCTACCCTTTTTTGCCCTATACACGCGCCCGTGAGCGACTCTACGGTACAGGATATCGGTGAGAAAGGGGCGCGAGAGTCGTTTTCTCACAGAGTTTTAAAAGCGATAAGCTCCGGTGGCAGGCAGGAAGTCAGGTGTATAATAGGGATTTGGTGCAAAAAACAAGGCCCCCCGGCGATGATACACTGTAATGACAAGCTGAGGGAGGCTGGGCGCCGCGAGCTACTGCTCTGCGCACGGGTGACTCGCTCGTTTCGCCAGCGCTTAAGCGAGGGCGTGTTTTCCGAGATGAGCGGGAGGCTGGCCTTGGGCTTCCCTCTTGATAATTGTTATTTAAGTGCGCGTAAACGAGTGTTGGCTTGGACGAGCTTCCGAGATTGCGACTGATGTTGTGAAAGGATGCGGAGTAGGGGGTTGAGGAAATGGAGTTGGAATGAATGGGAAAGAAACTTGGTGAGGTTTGATGGGTTTTCCGATGCAAATTTTGGGGAGCTCTTGGATAGAGAGGTTTGCAGGTGTTTGATTTAAATCGGATTATAATTATTAGTTGAATGGATTATATAAGGGGAGTGAAATCTTTCGCTGTATTGGAACCAAGCTTGCAAAAGCTTGCAGTCGGTAATTATAATGCAGTGCACTTTTATATATTTATAATAAATGATCAGTATTTATTTGTAATTTGCAATAAAAGCTTTCATTTTTTAACGATTGCATTGCAAGTACGAAAAGTAAATTATTACCACACGACTAGATATGTTCCTAAAATCATCAGAAAAAAGTCCCGAATAAACCTAAAACTCTCTAAATCCCCCAAAAAAATCACGAAAAAACGAGGTAAAAACAAATTTGACCCGCAGCCTCGGCCCAAGAACTGTGGCCCGATGAAGCGCCAGTGAAAATAATAATCCACCGGCCGTGGAGGCAAGCATAACGATGGCATATAAAGCGTCGTAAATCCTGGCTCCTCGGGTGATATAGCTCGCGGGTGCTAGCGCCAGGTCGCGCGCGCCCTCTCACCGCAGGCAGGGGGCGGGTTGGGCGCACGCATATACAGATAAAATCCAGTTTTATGAGAAATCGCAGCAGTATTTTGGACAAAGCCAAAGCGGTAGTGGCGGCAGGAGACAGCAGCCAAGTGTATATACATATACGTATATACAACGGGGGCCGTGCCGAGAGGTATTTTCTCTCTCTCTCGCTGGACTCCCCGCTGGCTACCGCTCGTCGGCGCCCGCACGGGGCTCTTCTCTCCCCCCATCACCCCACCTCCGTCTTTCCTCTGTTACTCGTCGTCGCGCCGGCACCGACTACTGTGCCAAAAAATATTTCCGAAAGTAGCCCCGTGTCCTCGCTGTTACCCCCTTTCCGCCCCCTCCCCACGCTCCCCACGGAAATTCCTCCTCCCGCCGACGCTTCTCTTTCCCTTATTTATGATACGATTTCTTAACGATTTTCTCGATCCGCCTACGTTTGATCTTTATTATAATAAGACCCTTCATTTCTCCCGGTCTTTCGACTGCTATATCCCTACTCCTCTCTCCCCCCGGCCCCTTCGTCACTCCCCCCGCACTCGAGAGAGCCTCTCTTTCTTTCCTTTTCCCATATCCAGCGCGCTCTCTCTCTCTCCTTTTCTCTCTCCTTTGCGTAATGCTCCGGCCTGAACGTCCCCGGCGCCAATAATAAACGGCTCCTGGCTTCCCGGAACGGTCCGACGCTTTTTCTTTTTTTATCTTATTTTATTTTATTTCATTTCTTCCTTCTTCATCGTCCTCGTCGTTCCCTTTTTTTTTATAATATACCTTATGCGTAGACGGAGAGATACACGTATATCGGCGACGAAAATGAATTACAATTTTTTATGCCTCCCCACTCGGTCCGTAACCCGGCGAGAGAGAGAGAGACAAAGAGAGAAACGCCAGATTCTTATTCTCGCGACGCAGCGCAGGCTACTGTGGGAACCGGGCCCTCCTCCCCCAATCGACTCCGGCAGTTCACCCATAAGTCAATGGGGGTCCGATGGTCCAGTCATATCTCGAGCGATAAAAATCGCGCGTCATGCTAACGCTGCTGCTGCCGTGGAATAACGCGCATACCTTCTTCTCTCTCTATACCTCTGGAGAACGTTATCCTTTATTTTCTGAGATCGTTATTGGTCGTTTATTTTTTACCGATCGAAGGTAGGCAGACACGACGAAATAAGACGTGAAAATATCCGAGGAATTGCCGAATCGAAGAATACGGTAATCGCGAATGAAATACACTGGGTAGTACAGTGCGACACTTGGCGGCAGCTGTTCGTCATTACCGCGTTGGTGCTTGTAAATTGGGCCTGACTAATGGGAACGGCCCGGGCACGTGGCGATACGAGAGTAGTCTCTGCCCAGGCGAATCTCGGTCTAAGATCTCTTCTCGAGACTCTCTCTCAAGCTTATAAGCGCGACGGGCTGTGTCCGCCCGTTGCCAAGTTATGCGTTATTTATATGCAGCGCCGCAGCCTCGAAGCGCGAGACAAACTCTCTACACAACGGCGGCGCGCGATGAAAGCCATCTGCTTCCTTTTTGTCTCGAGCTTGTTGCTCGTTTCTTTCTTTTTTGTTCTTCTCGTGTAGGAGGACTGTAATAAAGCTCGCTGGAAAGGCCGCGTGGGTGGAGTAGCTCGGGTGCGGTACACACACATACGCCACACTGTATGTACACCCCGAGCCTAATTAATCGGCTGTCGAGTAGTTATGCGAAATATTTCGGCTTGACAAAGTGTACACTGTATTTTTTCGATGCCGCGTGCACAACTTTTGGAAGGAGGATTTTGGGGGACGAGATGTATATCGCGGGAGGACTGTGAGTTTATCGGACTAGTTTTCGTACAATAACCGTGGAGTTTGGAAAAATGAGGTGGTTGCGGAATTGCGGTGGAGAGAGGGTGGGTTAAAACGTTGTAAAATTTGACTTATCACCCGTTGCGCGCGGTTATGCCCGCTTATATTTTATATGGCCGCGGGGGTAACAGGGGGCATGGGTAGGCCGAGATATATAAATTGCGAGTGTCATAAATATAAAACAATCGAATTTTCTTTAAGCGTTTACGCGCAGGCCTGTCGGTCGGCCTTGGCGCGACCGCAAGAACATTCGGTCAGGCCGCGCGATAATTCTTTTTTCTGACTTTTATAAGTATACACTCGCGGATCTGCGGTGACTGTGTTTTTTTAACTGAGGATAACGTGGCCTTTTTTTTATTTTTAATGGTTGCGCAAATTGATTATTAAGTACGCGGAAAATTTACAAACTTTCGCGCTGATTTTTTTCGATATTACCCGTATCTCCCTATTTTTTTGAAATATCGTAACCCTTTTAGGGTTACCACTAGGGATGTAAGAAGACCGTCTTTTTTATTTGGCCATATGACAAAAAAAGAAGACCAGCTTGTGACAATTTGGACGGTCCAAAATTTGAAAATATTTTTTTCGCAACGGCGTGCGCGGGGCGCAAATCCACGCACGCTCGCTAAACGCTCGCGTGCGTGGATTTGCGCCCCGCGCACGC